>PVKY010000126.1:0-74038 GCA_004027775.1 Bradypus variegatus
GTAAATGTACAATGGGGGGAGGAAGGGAATGGGATATTTTGAATGTTCTTTTCTATTTTAATTTTTGTTTTATTTTTTGGAGTAATGAAAATGTTCAAAGATGGATTGTGATGATAAATGCACAACTGTATGGCGATACGGTGAACAACTGATTGTATGCTTGGAATGACTGTATGTTATGTGATTATATTCCAATAAAATTGTATTAAAAAATTAAAAAAAAAGTCAATCTGCTTAAAAATAATCCTAGTGTTGAGCAGAGAGCCAGTACCTAGAATGCAATAAATATTTGTGAATAAATGACCACAAAAAAAAAAAAAAGTATTTTGCAGGAAACCTCACAGAGTGATGATGTTTAAATAAAAAGTTCAGGTGTGGGTGTGCGTAAGTCCCCTCAAGGAAGGGCCTGCACCGTCCTCAGGGAAAATTGCCAAAAGGTGGGAACAACCCAGGTGTCTACCTAGAGGTGAATGGACAAACAGCACGTGACACACACACACACACACACACACACAAATGGAGTATGAGTCAGCCATCAGAAGGAATGATATTCTGAGATTTGCTCGGTGAAATAAACCAGAAGCCAAAGGACAAAAACTGCATGATGTCACTTATAAGAGAATAGGAATAGCAAGTTCTCAGAGACAAAAAGTACGATAAAGGCTACAGGTAAAGGGGAAGGGGGAGTTTTTGTGGGTGTAGAGTGTTAGGAAAAAGTCAATAAAAAATGATAGATAAAACATGAAGAAGATAATGCGATTTCAACATTTTTAAGACAAAGTCACATGACCAAAGTCTTTAACTTTATAGTTAAAGAGGAAAACGTAGTGTTCATTGATAGAAACAAGCTGTGGGGATCATTTGTCAAAAGTGTCTGGAATTTGGAAGTATTGTTACTCTACTTATTTACCAGACAAGGCACCGAATTTCTGCATTCTGCAAAATGCACCAAAGGACCAGAACTTGCTGGCACTGGGGGCGGTGTGGAGACACCCCGGCCGGCGTAGGCCTGGGCTCTGGTGCTGTGGCCTCTCCTCGTGGCTGCCCTGGGCGATGGCGGCCACCACCTCACCTTCCAGTTCAGCGTGGGGTCCGCCATCAGCTGCTGGAAGCGCCGCAGCACCCGCTCCTGGAACGCCTGGTTCTCGTAGCGCTCGCAGCCGAACTCGCCGCGGGTGGCCGCGTCCGCCAGCCTCAGCTGCAGGAACAGGATCAGGTCGGGTTTGGGGAGGCCCACGTCAGGCTGCTTACACCAGTCTAGGGAAAAGTTCTGCCAGGACAGATGCCAGTGGTCAGAGAAAGAAAGCTCAATGGGCCCTTACTTTTGGTTTCACAAGTTATAAAAATGAGGAAACTACGAGCTAAGGTCTGGTGAGGTACAAGAATGGCTAATCCATACAAAACACAGGGTTTTTCTTTCTCTTTTTAAATGGAAATCCAAAGTGTTTTTGCTTTCTCGCATGCCAGCTTCTTTTTTTAACTTCTTGAATATATGCAAAATAGATAAAGAAAAGGAAGGGTGCCAAGACCCCACAAACTCGGCCCTCAGGCCTGGTCTTTGCAGGCATCCTGCTGAAGGATGGCCTCGTGGGGCAGAGGGCACTGTCCATGCCACGGAGGCTGCAAGCTAGCCCAGGGGACCCCGCTGTGTGCTTTCTCCCACACACGCCCTGGCCATCGCCTTTCTTTCTCAAGAGGAGCAGGAGACGGAGGATGACAGGAAGCCAGTGGGTGACAGCCATGAGGGCTGAGCTCCAGGATCTGCCCGAAGTACTCCCTCCCTAAGGGTGGTATCCCCATTTCCACAGCCTGAGCTCACCCATCTCCTGGAGCCAAGATGAGGACCCAGGCCCAGAACCGCAGGCCTGGAGGATGCTGTGAGACCCTTCTAAGGGCCCGTGTGCTGCCAGCAATTCTAAACAGCTGCACCCCTGGGGGGTCCCTTGGAACAGCCCGAGGCTTTTATCTGTCTCATCCTCATTACATAAACTGGACCTGAGAAACCACATGCTTGAGAGGGAAAGTGTCTCCCTAAAGGCTTCCAGCTACTCATGAATAAGGGATGACAGCATGCAGAGACCATCCCGGGGCAGCCCTTGGGGAGTTACGGGGCCATAAACGGCTGTCAGAGCAAACAAGACCACCCAGCGTGAGCCTCCTGATGGACACCCCAATACTCCCTGAAGCAGCCTTGCAGAAATAAAATTAAAATATTTGAAATGCAAGGAAACAAGATTTAAGAAACGTTTCAATAGATAGAACTTAATTGGATTCTGATTCACAGTAACCACAAAAATACCAATAAGACAAAGCAAACAGCATTTGAGAGAGAACTGGAATCACTACCAGTCCTTTTTAGGTGAGATTGTTTTAGAGAAGGTTCCCGTCTCTTAGGGACACGGCCGAGATCCTAAGTAATGGCCTGGGGAGGGATGGAAGCGGGCACAGAGGGGAAGCGGGGGTCCAAGGCCGGGGTGGCACCTGAGGGTCACCAATTATTTGTTATTATACACTTTAAAAGCTCTAAATAAAAGTGGACAAAAGGGGTAACACCTGTGAAACGACAGCAATGTGGGAGAGGAAAGTCAGGAAAGAATAAGTGACAGCCAGGCAATGGATGAGAACCCAGTGCCAAGGGGCCACCTGTGGAAATGTACCCTCCGAAATGTATCATCCGATTCCCAGGTACAGCTCTGTCTGTGAAAACAAGACTTAAATATTCACTCTTCCTAACAATTCATCTAGCGAAGCAGTAAAAAGAACATAAGACCCCTAACACTCCTGAAGACAGTGGCTGGAGCATTTAGCACACCTGCTTTGCAGTCTTAGCTGGTCCCCAGCACAAAGGGGAGTGACACTGATCACACACCTGGCCACACCTGCCAGGGTGAAGCCACCAGCACTCACCTCCTTGGCACTGGTGAATGCGACCCCAGAGAACGCATATCTGTCCACGATGAGGGTGACTCCCTGGTCCAACTTTTCTTTAATTAACGGCCTAAAACACAGAGAATGCTTCTCAGTCAGAGTCACGGCTCCACACACCATAACTGCCAGGCCTGAGGGGCTCAGCCAGACCACTCAGAAACAGAAACAATGGCAGGATTCTGAGACAGGGACTCGTGATCCTTATTTTTAATTCAAGAAATTCTTTAAAAATCTTTAAAATTAATCTCTGGATCTTCTCTTTGGAAGACCCCGAGCCCACGGGCACTCCCGGCAAAGCCCAACACACAAGAGAACTGCACTGAACAGACTAACGAGCACGGCTGACAAAGACGGATGCTCGTTCAGGGCAGGAGGGTAAAGGAGGCCGTCCTCGGCTGTCTGGGAAGTGCCCGCGGTGCCCGACTGACCAACTGAGCCCGTGAAGGAAATGGCCAGCAGAGGAGGGCGGAGGACGCGGCAGGAGCAGAGGGGCCAGGGGCTACAGGGATGCCCGTGCCCTCAGGCCTGGACATGGGGAAGGAGCTAAGAGGTTAAAAGGAGTCATGGGTTATAGAGGTTACAACAGGTATAGGGACATTCTTGACCGGGTCCAGCACCCATCCCCAAGGCTGCCAAGACCTGGGGAAGAAATGACCTCGCAAAGGCAGAGGGGCTCAAGAAGCAACACCTAAACCAGAGAAGAGAAAACAAGTTCATTTCTACTCCACAAATTTTACTGGGAACCTATAAATTCCAGGGCCCACATACTAAGCACTATGGAGGAACAAAAAGATGGATACCTGGACAAGAAGCTCACACAGGCTTCTCTCTCTAAGCCCACTCGGCAGGTAAACTCACTGCCCCCGCTCCGTGGGACATGACTCTCAGGGGTGCAAATCTCCCTGGCAACCCAGGAAATGACTGCCAGGACTAAGCCTGGGCCCGGCATCATGGGATTGAGAAAATCTTGACCAAAAGTGGGGAGATGAAACAAAATTAAGTTTTGGTGGCTGAGAGATTCCAAAGGGAGTCAAGAGGTCATTCTGGAGGTCATTCTTATGCATTATGTAGATATCTCTTTTTAGTATATTGGAATAGCTACAAGCAAATACCTGAAACTGTTGAACTGCAACCTAATAGCCTTGATTCTTGAAGATGACTGTATAACTATATAGCTTTCAAAGCGTGACTGTGTGACTGTGAAAACCTTGTGGCTCCCACTCCCTTTATCCAGTGTATGGACAGGTGAGTAGAAAAATGGGGACAAAAAGTAAATAAGTAATAGCGGGGTATGGGAATATTGGGGCATTCTTTTTTACTTTCATTTTTATTCTTATTTTTATTTTTTTAGAGTAATGAAAATTTTCAAAAATTGATTGTGATGAATGCACAAATATATAATGGTACTATGAACAACTGATTATACACTTTGGATGATTGTATGGTATATGAATATATCTCAATAAAATTGCACATGTAAAAACTCACAGAATAGCACGCGGAAAGACATCTCCAACAACAAGAAGAAATTTCTATCACAGCAATGTTTAAAATTGTAACCTATTAAAAAAAAGACTTAATTGCCTAACTACAGGAAATTTGATGAATAAACATGACATATGTATACAGAGAATTATGCAGTTGTAAAAAAGAATGAAAACATGCCCATGAACAGATATATAATGATCTTCTGATACATTATGTAAATAAAGCAAAAGGCAAGGGTCCAAAATGTGCTACATTCTCCATATGAAAGAAAGGTAATTAAGACAATACACATATACCTGCATTTTTTTGTTGAAAAAAATCTCAAGGGAACATTAGAAATTAATCAAATTGGTTACCCACAAGGGATGGGAAGGGCCTGGGTAGGAGGGGATGGCAATGTTGTGTAGTCGTGGCATTTGGAACAGCTAAATTAAACAGAGACCAGGAAGGAAATGGAGGAAAAGAAGACACTGCACAGAACCCAAAAGGCAACAGATTTTCAGGGACCAGCAACTGACCCAGTGAAAGCATAGCAAAAGGGTGACGAATGATGAGGCTGGAGGAAATAATGAGCTTCTGTGTGAAGTGCCCGAGTGCCAGGGAAGGTCTGAAGCAGCCCAGCCGTGCTGAGGACTCTCCTTGGGGCTGCTGGCAGGGCCCAGGATGTGCTGAGACCCTCACACCAGGCCTGTCAGGGGCACCGTGGCCCCCGTCCTGATGAGGAAGCTATGGCTCAGAGGGGACAGTCAACTGCCAAGGCCACCGAGCCAACGGGCAATGGTGGGGGATGTGGACCTGGCAGTATGCCCACGGCCTGAGGACTTTAAAGGGAGACCAAGAGGAAGACAGTCTCAGACTAATCTGATAGCCATGGCCGGAGTGATCTGAGGGGGGCTGTCAGGGAGCCGAAGTCTTGTAATAAGCAGCCTGTGGCAGAACAGATGGACAAGATTTAGAAAATAAAATTGGGGGTATTGTTCATTTTGAATTAGGCAGATGTGTGTTTTACCGCTCTCCTACAAAGTCACAAAAAACAAAATTGGAACAATTACCTCAGTAAATCACAGATGCAGTAAAAGATTATAAAAATGGCCTCAATGTCATCTAATAGTGTGGGAAGGGCTTCCCAGGAAGGCACAAAAGCTAGGCCAGAGGAGATACAGGAACAAGGAGAAACCACCTGCAAGGCCATCAGGAGACACCTGGCCAATGTCTACGGCCCAGCCCTTGTGCAGGATGCTCTACAGCAATGGAAACAAACAAGGAAGAGCTGCATCACACTGGAGTGCAGAGATGTGTGAGGCAGTTAAAAAGCAAGCTGCGGAGGTGCTCATATGATAGGACCTCATGTTAAAAACGAAACAACCCCAACCATCTACATCTGCAAGGCAACACTGCAGGCATTCAACAAGTATTATTTAAATGTTGACAGGAGAGGGAACCTATGATGGTGTAAAAAAAAAAACAGAAGAGGAAGAAAAGCATTCACCATGATTCTTGGCTACCTCCCTTATAATCTAAATTAGTGTTAATATTCAGAAATTCCAAAAGGGAGCTAATACCACTTCTGCTCACCGGACTGAATAAAAGAACCTCAAAAATGTAAAAGCACCACCCCAGCCTCCACCTTCACTGTTACTGTTACTCAGGATGGAGAGGTGCATTTACTGAATCCCAAAGGTCAGCACTCATGGGAAAGCAAAGCATGACGGGGGAGCAAGCAGGCAGAGGGCAATGTTTTTACACTTGTTCCCAACGGTTAGCAGAAAAGAGCAGGTGCACCGAGTGATCTTCCATGTCACTTTTCTTTTCCAAGTAGGAACTCAGAAGTTTTCCAATTTCAGTCGATCTCTCTAGAAGAAAGAGAAAAACACACACAAAATTGAAGTCAGGCTTTCCATCCTACATGTACTTTGGACTGAGACTTCCCTCCTTGAACTCAAGTCTAGCTCTGCTACATCTCTAGGTGGGTTCAGACCTTCCTTGAAGCCAGAGGAATTTCTCTGAAAGGACAAGCAGTGGAGAAACATCAGGACAAAAATGCCTCAGGAAAGGGAGTTCAGGTAACAGGTAGCAATTTCGAAGGAAGTATTTATGTAAGGCTGGGCAGTCCGTTTCCTTGAAGATTAGGACTTATATTAAAAAAGCATTTTTTTCCATTTCCCTGTCCCTTTTTTAGTACTCTATGCTGTCTTTTGTTTATGTGGGTATTGATAATATTTTCATAAATACTGTCAAGGTCAACATTTTACTTTAAATATTAAAAATATGTCCCCCAAAACCCTCAGAGGGCAGAGCTATCAAAACAAATGAGAGGTTTATAAAAGGGCAGGAGAAAACTCCTGGAGGTGAAGGATAAATTGTCATCACTGTGGAAGCGCTTTCTTGGAAGTACGCTTATGTTGAAACAGATTAAACCGTAGGCTTTAAACATGTGCATTTTACTGTACATCAACAAGCTCAATAAAGCTGTACCAGGGGGGAAAAAAAGGGAAGATGCACCAAAACTGCGTGCCAGGGGGCTGCGACCATTGGGAAAACTACTTAGAAAACGCAGGCAACCGAAAGGCCCGCCGCATTCATGTAACGCTCGGAAGCACGTCGCAGTCAGGCCCCCCTCTCCCAGGTAATTTTAGGTGAAACAACTTCCCCACTGCTTGCTGCATCGCGCATCCCGCTGTTTCCAGAAGGTCGGCGCCGAGGTCCGAGTACGCAGATGACAGACCCACACTGCGCCGCAGCCCCACAGGAGATCCTACGCGCCCCTAGGCCCCGCGCCGTCCACCGCACCGCCCTCGGCGCCCTCCGTGAGGCACAAGGCGCACGCACCCGGGAAGCGGAGCAGCTCGGCGCGGTGGCCGGCGGCGCGCAGCGCGGACACCAGCTTGCGGCTCTGCGTGCTCTTCCCAGCGCGGTCCACGCCCTCCAGCACGATGAGCGCCCCGCGCCGGCCCGCCATCGCCGCGTCTTTCCCGCCGCGTTTCGCGGCCCGCGTCGCCTCCCGCTCCCGCTCCCGCCGCTCGGAGGTACCATTGGCCGGCGTCGGCGGCGCGCGCCGGGATTGGCTGGGACGGGTGGCGTCAGCGGCGTTTGCTGGGATTGGGTTGCGTTGGCAGCGCCGGCTGGGATTGGCTAAAGTGGGCTCGCGTTAGCTGGGACCGCTGGTGTTTGCCCGCGTTGGCCAGATTGGGTGGAACTGGCAGGGGGCGGGGCGAGGCGATGAGCGGCGGCTGGCACCCGCGCCTGTGCCTAGTGCGGAGTCCGGCCTACGGGTCGGGGTCTGGCGCGCTGTGACCTTCGCGGGCCCCCGTCGTCGGGTCGCAGGGAGGCGGGTCGGCGCCGTCCGAGCGCGGTCTCGCATGGAGGTTCGCTGCGCCGCGCCGAGGGCTAGCCGTGCTGAGTCTCGCTCGGCCCGGATCGAACGGAACGCTAGTCCGGCACCTGCGGGGCCCCGCCCCGCGGGGAGCCCAGGACAAGGCCCGTGGCCGCCCAGGCAGCGTATCCCGAGCGCGTCTGCGGCCGCCTCTGACGTGAAAGCCCTGCGGTTCTCAGCGGCGCGCGGTGAGGATGCCCGGTCGGTGGCTGCGCGGCAGGTCCGGAAAAAGGATGGGGTAACACATTGTCCCCGCTGTTCCTGAAGCGCAGGACTGCGAGGCTAGAGCTGCCGCCTCGGAAGAGTGCGTTCAGGATATCACAGGGGAGGAGGCCGGGGGTCCTTGAGGTCCTCCTGGAAATGACCCCAGCAACTGCCCACTTTACTCCGGAGTGGGAGGCACCTGGGAGGTTCCTTATGAAAACTTGAGCTTTGGTGCCTCCAACAGAAAAGCTATGCCGGGACCCTTAGAAGTACTCAGAATGCCGGCCCAGCCTGGAGAAGGCCCCGTGCCCACGCCGCTTGGCTGAGGGTCCGGGCGGCCCCCTGCGCCGGCCTCGCGATGAGGTCACCCGGGAGCTGTCCACGCTTCAGCGTTGGGGCTTCCAGCTGTCTGCTTCGCAGTGGGCCTCGGACTCCTCCTCCGGGAAGCAGGCTTTGGTGATGAAATGGTAAACAGTCCCGAATACAGAGAGGCAGTCGGTGTCCAGTCCTCGCAGAGACCCCAGCCCATAGAAAATGCATGATACCGTTTGCTCCTGCTTGGATATCTTTCCAAGCAGCTTTTTTATTTTGGTTTACTAAAAAACTAATATTTATATGTGGCAAATTGTCAGTTGTCAGCTAGGTTACACCTCTGTTTGAAAGGAATACATCTGGGAACTACATTTTCCAGAATCTTCTATGTGGTTAGTTTGCCATTGGAGGCACTTGTACAGAACTTGGAGGCCATCTTTCTTGAGAGGCAGTTGCAGCCAAAAATGTGGTAGATGTGAAATGTAAGGCTATTTTCTGGCAAGATTTTTTTAAATGCAATTTTATTGAGATGTTCACACACCATATAATCCAATCAAAATATACACTCACTGGCTCACTGTGTCATCACATAGCTGTGCATTCATCACCACAATCAATTTTAGAACATTTTCACTATTAAAAAAAAAAGATTAAAAAAGGACACCCCAAAATCCCATACCCCTCCTCCCCTGCTATTACTCATTTACTTTTTGTCCCCTTTTTTCTACTCACCTGTCCATACACTGGATAAAGGGAGTGTGAGCCACGAGGTTTTCACAATCACAAGGTCACGCTATGTAGGCTATATAGTTATATGATCATCTTCAAGAATCAAGGGTACTGGGTTGCAGTTTGATGCGTTCAGGTATTTCCTTCTAGCTATTCTAATACACTAAACACTAAAAATGGTTATCTACGTAGCGCATGAGAATAACCTCCAGAGTGACCTTACGACTCTATTTGAAATCTCTCAGCCACTGAAACTTCATTTTGTTTCATTTTGCTTCCTCCTTTTCATCCAAGAAGGCTTTCTCAATCCCATGATGCTGGGTCCAGCTCATCCCCGGAAGTCATGTCCCACATTTCCAGGGAGATTTACACCCCTGGGAGTCATGTCCCACACAGGGGCGAGGGCAGTGAGTTCACCTGCTGAGGTGGCTTAGACAGAGAGGCCACATCTGAGCCTCAAAAGAGGTTCTCTGGGGGTGACACTTAGGCACAATTAGAAGCAGGCCTAGCCTCTCCTTTGCAGTAACAAGCTTCATAAGGGCCCAGCCTACTAAACTGGTAGTCCTGAATGCTTGTGAGAATATCAGGAATTCCCCAGGTGGGGAAGTTTTAATATTTCCACATTTTCCTTCAGTCCCTCAAGGGGGTTTTGCAAATACATTTTTATTCTCTGCCCAGATTTCTCTGGGATATATTGGGGCTTCACACTAACCTGTACAAACCAACCAGACCTGACTCCTTATTCAAAGTTCCATGTAATTATGGTGTTTGAATAAACTGAACATACAAGTTAAATTATATAATGTGCTGCAGAAAATAAAAATTTTGTACCAAATAAATCTTTTTCCTTTGGTCTCACACAGAAGTTGGAGTTCTAAAATACAAGATTATCATGCTTTACCCTGTATTCTGATTTACCTTAGTCCTAACTAAGTCTGTTTCATGCATATCTCTAATTGCAGTCTCATCTCTTTTTCAGCTTCTTTAACTGTTCCTGTAGGCAGTAATACTGGCTTTCAGAGCTGCAGAACTCTAGCTCTGAGTTTTCAGGTGTCACACCCAAATTTCCAGGGAACTACCAGTTACATACAAAGAGCCCAGCATCTGAAAATTTAGAAATAACAGTTAAAACTCAGGAATAGATGTGATGGCTGTAAGAGCGTACAATCTAGGGACCTTTACAATGAGCTTTATTGAACATTGTGTACTCCTTAATCACTGATTGTCCAATCTCTGTCCCTTGTTTTATCCCCAGAAAACCTACACTCTTGAATTCAATTCTCAGTGTTTGCTCAATATAGTAGTTTACATTAGTGAGGACTTACAACATTTGCCCCTTTGTTTTTGGCTTACTTCACTCAACCTAATGTCCTCAAGATGCACTCACCTAGTTGCCTGCCTCAGATCTGGCAAGATTCTGAGGTCCACCTGCTTCACTGCTGTGGACCAGAGGATCCGTGCGGAGACTTGCAGTAGCTTCCCTGTGAGTTCTTGAGAGCATCTGCTCCAAGCTTCAGGCTTGGGTCATTGGCACCAATTTTCCTGACCTCGCCTCCACCACCCCTCCCCTTTTTCTTGCAGTGGTGGTCCGTGCCTTTGTTTACATTATTGCCTGAGATACCAAGAGTAGCTCTTTGATTTCCTGACTGAACCCTACCTGGCAGGGTCTGGGGTTCTGTAAGGGTGGTAGATGGTATTCTTCCCAGTTACTTGGTTTGCTCCTTGTAAGGTATTCTGCGGCCTCCCTGTTGATGTTGAGCTTGTCTGTGTGACCTCCAGAGGCTGATGTACTGTGATCAGAAGTTACATGTGCCACGTTCCAGCAGAAGCTTTAAAAGCTGCTGTGTGGTTCTGTCTGCTGTGTGGTTCTGTCATCTCCCTGCACCCCACCCCCCACCCCGCGTGAGAGCAGCATGTGCGCAATAGGGCTGTCCTTTCCCCCGGACCCTGGAATGAAAATGGCGTGAAGTGGAGCCACAGCTACGCTGCAGCCCCTGCAGCTGGTAGGTAACACAAGCAGGAAAAAACCTTTGTGGCTGTAAGTCACCGAGATTTGGGGATCCTTTGTTACTGCAACAGAACCAAGTGAGAGCTGACCGAGACGATGACCATTGCTTAGTGTTGTCTTACATAGGTAAAGAATAAAAGGCTTACCCCTTTGTCTGACTTACGTCTCTTTTTCTAAAATGCCCTTCTCGTTGCCTTGAAAAGGATAAGTACAAGGAAGAGAACCCTCCTTGGGTTGGGTAGGCTCCCAGGACAGCCCTTGTACCCTGACTGCAGGATGAGCTCCCGAGCAAACAGAGAGGGATGCTTGTGCAGTGTCCCTGGCCAGGGGTTGGGGTGAAAAGAGGAAGGAGCCCGGCCACCAGGGTCTTGAGTGCTGGGGGGTGGGGGATGCCCTTTGGTTGCTCAAACCAGCACAGGTAAAGTGGAGTTTATTGCAACAGGCGATTTTCCTCTGCCTCTCCACCCAGCACACTGCCCCTTTCCGATGGGTTAGGATGCTGTTAGCTGCAATGAACAGAACCTGCCGTGGCTCAAACCGTGACAGCGAATGAGCTCACGTGGGAGGAAGCCTGGAGTTAGGGAGAACGCGTCTGCCAGTCGGGGAGGTCGAGCTGACTGCTGCAGTTCTGCTTGCTTTTCCTCTGCGACTTCGGGATGGCGCAGCACCTCCCGGCCCCAGCTCTCAGGTCCCGGTGCTGACATGAGTGATGGAGGCCTCTGCAGTGGACACTCGGTTCCTTTGTGTTTTTGCTGTGCTGATGGTTATGCCTCAGGCCTGATGCCTAGCAGTCTGGAACTCGGGGGTAAGGTGCTCTACCCCTCGCCTTTCACAGGACTCAAACTTGAGATTTGGCTTACTTGATCCTGCCGTTTTCTTTCTGTGAGACACCCAAGCCAGCCATCTCCACATTCCCCAAACCATCGCAGTCCCCATACAACTCAGGTGTCCCCACTGCTTCACCCTCCACCTGCCCCTCCATCCCAAACCAACCCACTGAGAGGCCACGGGCTGGAGGCCGCTGGGGGCCTGCGTTAGCACTGCCTGTCACCACCTGACGGGAGCAGATCCTCACCCCAGAAAGCAGAGCCTGGGACGAGGCCTGCGGGTGGAGGGCTCTTTGGAAAGTGACCCCGGGGAGCAGGAGCCGGGACTGGAGTGAGGAAAGGAGGGAAGGAGGAAGCTGTTGCGGGGTGTGGGTGGCCAGTGATGGCCCTGAAGACTCCAGCCTTGATCCCCAAAACCAGGGTGTGTCACCTTACTTGCGGGGGAGGCAGGTTGACTCAGCACCCTCACGGGTGGTTGTCCTGGATGGCCCAGGAGGGTGCAGCGTCATCCCCAGGGGCCTCTCGAGGAGGCACAAGGTCAGTGGTAGGAGTCGCGACGGCTGAAGAAGGGGTTGGAGGGGTGCGCTTTGCACATCAGAGGGGCCACGAGCTCAGGAGGGCAGGTGGAAAGGCCGGGAGATGGGCTCCCCCCGGACCCTCCAGAGGAAACATAGTCCCTCCAACACCCTGACTCACTTCTGATTTCTGACCTCCAGAACCATACGGGAGTAACGTGTGCTGTTTTTAAGCCACTGCATTTGTGGTGATGTTACTGCAGCAAGAGGGACTAATAAAGGCCTGAGTTCTCAAGGCGGGTTATGCCACGGGCATGTGGGGGCCGACGGCATCGGGCAAGAGGCATCAGCTCCCTCACATGACTGCCCGTGTGTGTGTGGATGCCCAGCACGGCTGCTGGGGCTTCCTGCCTCCGCCTTGGAGGAGCCGTGGGCCGGAAAGGACATGGGTGCTACCGAGTGAAAGGCGGCCAGGGTCTACCTGCTCAGAACTGGCTGCTGAGGCAGCAGCTGGAGCAAAAGGGGTGCCTAGAGATTGTGAGGTAGGCACAAGGGCATCCCCTTGTGATGAAATGAGGGGTGCTGGGAGGAGCTTCCTGGAAAGCTGGGGGTTCCGGCTTGCTAGTGCTACCTTTATGCAAAATACCAGGAATTGGTTGGCTTTTATAAAGGGGATTTATTAACAAATTTACAGTCCTAAGGCCATACAAGTGTCCAAACTAAGGCATCAACAAGAGGATACCTTCACTGAAGAAAGGCCGATGACATCTGGAACATCTCCATTTGCTGGTCCTTTGTGCTCAGGTTGTGTTTCCAAATGGCTTGCTCCAAAGTCTCTGGGCTTCTGTCTCTCTTAGCTTCTCTCAGCTTGCTGCCTGGTTCTCCTGGGCATTTCTCTCTAATTGTCTGGAGGTCCTCCCTTAGCTTCTCTGGGCAAACTCTGGGCTTCATCTCTTAGCTTAGTATCTCTAAACGTCCTTCTGTCTGCATCTCCCAGTGTCTGGGTCTGCGTTGGCTCTTAGCTTCTCCCAGGGGCAAACTCTGGATTACATATCTTAGCTTCTCTCCAAAATGTCCCTCTCAGCTTCTCTGAGCTCCTTTTCTCTGTGACCTCTCTTAAAGGATTCTAGTGATCTAATTAAGACCCACCTGCAATGGGCAGAGTCACACCTCCATGGAAATGATCTAATCAAAGGTCTCACCTACAGTTGAGTGGGTCATATCTCCATGGAAACAATCAGTCAAAAGTTTCCATCCAACAAGATTGGATTAAAAGATCATGGCTTTTCTGGGGTCCATAACAGTTTCACACGCGTACACGGGGTGTGCGCTTGGAGGTGAAAGACAACTGGCCATGGTTGGGCAATTGCTGGAACTAGCTGATGGGCACTGGGCTCACCAGTTTCTTCTCTCTACTTTTGTACGTTTGAAGTTTTCCATTAGAAAGGGGAGTTCAAAGAGACTGTAACGTCCTTTCATTGGTCCCTGCGTCTTCCTTTGCTGACACTTCCATCTCATAGGGTCATGTCAGACGTTGCCAGCCAGCCACTGGAATCTCACCTGCTCCTGGAATAGGACCGTGCTGGGCCAGGCACTGCCTACTGGAGCCCACTTCCCAGCCCCTGTCCAGGGAGAGTGGCCACCAGCAACATGGGACAGGAGTGGGGGTCCCTGGGCCATCGTCTACGACAGCAGGTTCATGTCCACCAAATGCTCCCCGCAGACCATGCAAACCGTGGTGAGGCCCTGGGGTGGAGACCCCCAGAGAAGGTCTGGATCCTTGAGTGACCTCATGGAGCAGGCTGCCCCACCCCAACTGGGACCCCGATAGAAGACAGAAGAAAACCCCACCTTTTCTAAGCAGGATTTCTGCATTGCAGTGGCTGAGCCTTCCCCAAAGCAGTGGTCCCCAAGGAGGCTGGCGATGTTTTTGATTATCCCTATTGGGGAAGGGTGTGAACGGCATCGAGTGGGTGGAGGCCCAGGAAGCTGCTCAGTATCCCACGGTGCACAGGCCACCCACAGGGTCGGCAGCCCAGAGGTCCAGAACCCCTGCACCAACGAACATAGTGGCAAAGGGGGCTTCTCTCATTTTGACAGTTTCTCAAACAGGTTCCCTGTGTGAATGAAAGGTCAATTGTGAGCTGAGAGCAACTATTTTCAATATATGGCAGAGGAAGGGGCAATAGCCTTAATAATAAAGAATTTTTTTTTAAAAAATTAAAGACATAAAGACCAATTTACCTACAGATATTTTTAAAAATACATTTTGAAATATATTTAAAAATATTTAAGAAGGAAATCACGGAAGAACCACCAAAAGTCAATGAATATGTGAAAATATATTTAGCCTCACTTAAAATCAAAGAAATACAGATTAAAACAATGAACTTTTTGGGGGAGGGGTGTTTCTTTTTTCCTATTAGCAATGATTAATAAAAAAGACATAAAATCTATGGTGGACAAAAGTATAGAAAACATACTTGGCAGGAACGTAAATTGGGCAACTCATAAGTATCTACATTTTCTTTTTTTTCAAGTATGTACATTTAAAACAGACAAAGCCCTTTGAGTCTGCAGTTCCCTTTCCAAGCCTGTATCCTCAGGAACGGACAGGGCCATAGGGTAGGCTCATGCAGCCAGCAGTCCTCGCCACCCTCCCTTTGCACCCAACTGGCCACCGAAGTGCTTGGCCTGTAGAATGTGGTGCCCCATCCTGGACTCCCAGGAGGTGAGGTCATAGGTCTCACAGGTTCCACCGGTGCCTCCTGGAACCCTGTCCGGGAGGCCTGAGCTACCTCCTGGCTGCTGAGCGGAAAGGCCGGGGCGGCTGCTCTGCCCACAGTTCCTGCTGAACCCTATCCCACAGGCACCTGCCAAGGCGCCAGGCTCCCAAGGGAAGCCGGTGGTCTCTGCCCGCACACGTCGAACAGAATAATCACCAGCGGGCCCTGCTGGGATTCCTGAGAGAAGTAATAAAATGGTGGTTTTAAAGTGCTGAGTTCTTAGGTGGTTTGTTTTGCAGCAATACACAATGGGAGCGGACAGATACATACAGAAACACACCCACGAAGATGTTCACCGGGGCATTAGTTATGATAATGAAGAACTGGAAAGATTCAAAATGTCTCTATGTGAACGAGGGAGTCTGTTAAATACATGATGAAATTTATCCAGTAAACAAGATGGGGTAGAATTCAGGCTGGTATAGGTTCATGGCAGAGCATTAAGTTATAGAAGTGAGTAGTGGAAAAGTGGGGAGTGTGTGAGCATGTTCAAAATCTGTGTGCACCGTGTTTCCTCATGCAGGCATTAAATGGTGCCAGAAGGATGCTCCCCAAAGGACGGTTGTTTAGATTCAAAGGTGAGCAAGACAACACACTGCAGTACCCACGGGAGGTAGGCAATAACGAGTAAAAACTGGCAAAAAGAATGGGTATGTTTCCGTCTCAGTATTTTTCTGGTGTTTGGGGAAGAGTTCACAACCTTTAGCAACAGGTTTTAAATAACGAGGTTGCTACATCTGCGTCCCTCTGGTTACAATTACTTGTATAACCAACAACCTCAGCACCTCACTGGGACTGTAGCAGGGGTCCCGGGACCCAGGCTTTTTCTGGCTCTAGGTCTGCTGGCCCCAAGGGGCAACCTCTACCTCTGGCCAACTTCCGAGTGAGGGGAGATTGCTCGAGGGGGGCTGGCCCTGGAAGTGGACACACCACCCAGGGGTGGCCCTTTGCCTGGAAATCAACCAGGGAGGCCCCATGGGGGGCAGGAAGGTGGGTCCAGGTGAGCGGCGGCCACAAGGGTATTCCAGTCCGGACACAGAAGACAAGCAACCCCCGAACCCCACCTTCTCAATCCGTTTTTCTTCCGGTTCCTCCAGCCCTCTTAACATGCGTCTAGTATACACCTTTTCACGTTTTTATTCCTGTACCGTCGTATCACATCGCTACTCAGCTTGCATTCGGTCAGACACTGAACCCCTACCGCGTGCCAGGTACTGTTCGAAGCCCCCAGCTGTGGCCGGGAGTGGGTTCCCCCCGCTAGAGGGGGAGGCAGTGCACCCACGAGACGCCAATGCTGACGCTGCGGGGGGCAGGGAGGGGCCACACGGCTGTGCGGGGAAAGCCACTGCCGCGGAGGGGTGAGGAGGGCCGGGCTGAGGCCACGGCTTCCGCGAGTATGAGGGAAAGAGCGGAGGCCCAGGGGAGGTGCAGGCAGCCGGCTCCTTCCTGGGCTGTGGGTCGGCAGGAAAGCCGGGGTGGGGGGCTCGGACCAGGGGCGCGAGGAGACAAAGGGAGTTTCCCGGGCACTTCCAATGACCGTCGGGCGGGAGCCTGCACGTGTCAGCCCAGAGGACGTGTGGGAGCCGGCCGCGCTCAGGCGCAGGCCGCAGACGCACACCCGTGCGCCGCGAGAACCGGCAGCCACTGCCCCCGTCCCCAGCGCCGCCGCCCGGACCCCCGCCCGCCGCCTGCGCCGCGCAGGCCCAGACCCCCGCCCGCGCACGGCCGCAGGACGCCGGGCGGAAGCCGTGGGGCGGGCCCGGCCGACGCCCCGCCCCGGCGGCCCGCGCGCCAATCCACGCCAGCGGGCAATGAATAGTGAATAAGGCGCGGCCGCCCCGCTCCTCTCCTTGCCGCCCCGGCCGCCCGCGCGCAGAGCCCCAGCGCGGCCGGGGAGGAAGATGGCGACCGCCATGTACTTGGAGCACTACCTGGACAGTAAGCGCCCGCCCCGCCTCCCGGCCCGGCCACCGCGCGGACCGCCGCTGCCTGACGGCCTCGCGCGCAGCTCCCGCGCGCGGCGGCCGGAGACGAGCGGGGGCGGCCGGGGCCGGCGGGGCGACGCTCGGAGCGGGCGCGCGCGGGAGGCGGGGCGGGGCGGGCGCGGCCCGGAGCGCGGCGCGGGCTCCCGCGGTGTCGAGGTGTGTCACGGCGGGGCGGGGCCGGCGGCGGGCGGGGTCCCGCGGACGCGCGAGGGGCCCTGCCTACCCTCGGCGGGCCTCGGTTCCTCCCCCGCGGAGGGCGGCGTGCGCCCTGGGGTGTCCAGTCGGGGAGCTCCTCCGGGCCCGGCCGCCGCCCCGCCTTTCCCCCGCGCCCGGCGTCGCTGCGTTTGCCCCACGTGCGGCCACACACTTGTCCCCTGGGGAAACCTGAGTCGGTGGCTGCTGCCCCTTCAGGAAACCGAGGCCCGGAGCGCAGTGACCCGCCCCGGGCCCAGCGGGCGGAGCCCGTGTGTGAACCCGGCACTCCGGGGTGGGCGGGTCCGCGGTGCCCTCCCCCAGGCCACCTGGGGGCCACCTCCCCTGTGCCACCCAGCGGGGTCACTTTTCTGGGCCCACCTCCCCAGGTCACTTGCGCGCAGGCAGCCACGGGTGCGCCATTTCCCAGTCGGTGCGGCGGGGTGGCTCCTTCTGGCCGTTCCTTCAGCCCCACTGACCGGTCCTGAGCAGAGGTGCACGCACTGGTGGGAAAGCGGAACTAGGGAGCTCTCGGGGCAGAGGTGCTTCCCCAACATCGTGGGCCCCAGGAGGGAGGGGGAGGGGCGCTGGGGATGGGGTGCCAGGACTGCAGCCGTGACCCCCACATCCATGGAACTCACCACCTGATGGGGAAGGCGGATTTCCAGAGAGGTCACAGCAGGTGGTGGAGAGCATGGGGTTCTCACTGCCCTGCAGGGTGGCAGAACCGGAACCCTGGTGGGACGGAGGGCACAGCCTGAGCGGGGCACCCAGGGGCTGTGTGGCATGGGATTGGGGGCAACTGGGTTAGTGTTGGGTTTTGGAGAGGTGTGGGCCTGCTGGGACCACGCTGTTTGGGGGCAGAGGGCAGCAGTGTGGGATGGGACCCTCCAGTATGGCAGCCACGGGCTCCTGTTCAAGTTAGTTAAAACTAAGTAAAACGAAAATCCACTTCCCGTGGGCTTTCTTTAACCTTCCCCACACTGTTTGGCAGGTCCTACCGTTGTCCTCACTTGGCAGGTGAGGAAGCTGAGGCCCAGAGAGTTTAGGTAACTTGCCTGTGCCCACAGCTCTGGAGTGACAGAGTGCCTTTGTCTCAGGCAGAGTGACCCCAGCTGGCCACCTTCTCTGAGCCCTGCTCACGAGCCAGCGCACACCCATCCCCAAGTTAATTCACTGGAGTCGAAGATGGACTGTTCCTTTTTTTAACGACTACCTTCCCCCCATGTGACTGGGACGTGTTATAATGTTAAGAATTAGCGTTGAAACGAATTTAAGTGTTACGGAATGAGCTGTTGAATCTGGGGGACTTCAGGGGCTCCGAGAGAGGTCTGGCTCCTGCCCCATGAGGCGGTGTGTGAAGGTCGCCTGGAGGTGGGCAGTGCTACCCCCCTGCAGTCTCTGCGGCCCACTGGCACCACCCTGCTGGCCCTCCTTTTGCATTTGCTTCGCCTTTAGTTGGAACTTCCCTTCACGTTCACGCTGAACGCTAGTATTTTTATTGTTTTTCAGATCCTCGTGACGTGCAGATAGTTTGCTGCTAGTAATTTCCTTGTTTCCTGGCATCATTTGTTCCCCCAGGGTATATTGCTTAGGAACCAAGTGATTCAACATCTTCCCAAGAAAAGATTTCAAAGAAAGGAAACTTTCTCCTGAGCCGGGGGAGCATCCTCAAACCGATCTGTTCTGCTCCCACAGAGCCTGCTGCCCTCTGCCTTGGGGGGGGCTCCGCCCTCTGGCTGTCCCTTCCCTGGAGGCAGGCAGGGGCCTCGGCTGGCCCAGGCCACGGGGTCCCCTGATGGCCGCAGACCGTGGTGCGCTGCGTGACTCTCAAGCCTCCTTTTTCTGTCTGGAGGGGGCTGGCACTCACCCTCCTCCCATGCACAGGGCACAGCTGTCCAGCTGCCAGCGTGGGGCCGGGAGGTGGCCGCTCAGTCAGGGCATCTGCCCAGCCTGGGTCTTGCCCCCGAGCTCACCTCCACCTTCGTTTCTCAAGTGGGCAGCTGAATGGCAGCACTATTTGGTACCCGATCCTGAAAAAAAGAGATTTTAACGCTTCTCCCCTCCCAAGCCCCAACAGAAACAGAAAGCGAGGTTTCTGTTTATTGACTTGGGTACAAAACCTTGAAGGCAAAGCTTTGCCCTATTCTAGAAAAGTACCGGAGCCTGACGCTTTTGTGTTTCAGGTATCGAGAATCTTCCCTGCGAGCTGCAGAGGAACTTCCAGCTGATGCGGGAGCTGGACCAGAGGACTGAAGGTGCGTCCGTCCTCTCAGGAGCCAGCCTTGGGGTCTCTGGGGGAGACGGGGTGCAGCTGCACAGGGCCCCTGGCGGCAGCCGTGTCTGGAGAGTGCACGTGTGGTTTGTGTTGTATTTAGCTTCTTGGATCCTTACTACAAATCTTGTTAACCATCATCCTCTTTCCCATTCAAAATACTTTTGCTACCTTTTTCTTGCCTTTTAAAAGAGTTTTTGTATTTAAACTGTGTGCACAGTGTAAAAAGTTAGCTGGAACTTCCCTCTTTTAAACAATATATTTTTGCTGCTATTTCTTGAATTTTTTTCCCTTTCAGTTTTAGACTTTATCTGTTCATTTATTCTGTGGTAAACAAAGGCTCACTACTTTGGTAGCACCCCATACCCCCACGCACTCACGCCTCCCTCCCCGCAGCCCTCCTGGTCTCCAGGTCTCCTGGTGGGCGCAGGGCAGGCTCCCTCGGGAGAGTCCGAGGTGGTTCCCAACCAAACACATCACCCTCTGCGTCCTCGACCTTTTTTGAGTAACTGTGTTTTTCTTGGAGGTACTAACTGCTTTGTTTGTTTGTTGACTTTTACATAGACTACAAAAACCTCAATCTGCAGCTGTGGAGACTGGGGTGCTCAGTTCACCTCAGTTCTCACTGCCTGGAGCCAGTTCAGGGCCGACCTCCACAGGCCTGCCCTCCAGCTCCCCTTGCAATTTCAGGGCTCCCCAGGGCCACCCGCACTTCCTGTCAACTGGCTCCTAATTTGGGGGTTCAATAATTGGCTAGAACAGCTCTTACTTTTACTAAAAGGGTAGAAATGAGAGATGCCAAAAGAGGGGGCACGAAGTGCAGCCAGGGTGGGTGTTGTGTGCGAGCTCCTGTATCATCTCTGCGTGGAGCCATAGCGCGTCCCCTCCAGCCCAGCAGCTGCGTCTTCTCCATTGTGGGCGCTCGTCAGGGCTTCGCGTGCCCCAAATTTAGTGGGGTCTCGTTACTTAGACACGACTGGTGGAATCAGCACCCACCTGGTTGTACTCAGTCTGTAGCCTGGCTCCTCGCAGAGGTCTGGGTGGTGGGCTGGCAGGACGTCGCCCCCAGCCCTGATCCACAGTTGCGTGGCTGCTGGTGTGTTCTGGGACTGCTGGTGTGGCCCACCCTGTCCTCTGGTTACACAGGAGCCGTCCTAGCTGGGGTCTGGGGGGCCCAGTGTGGCCAAGTCATCCCCAGGCACGGGGACCCCAGGCGTGAGGATGGAAGCCAGGTCTGTCACTGTACAGCTCTGTTCTCCACTCCCGTCCCCTGCACCCCCGAGGATGACAGAGCCCGTACTGGTGTGGCCTCACATCGCTCCGGGAGTGTCTGTCCTGGCCTCAGGCAGGCTGCACAGGGTGGCCCTGGGCCCTCCCCTTGCCCCTCCAGCCTCATCCCTGCCTCCGGGGTCTCAGCCGCCCTCTCTCCTGGTTGCCTCCCTTGTTCTGGTGCAGCCTGAGGCGGGCACTTGGGGAAGTCAGCCTCCATTTGACATGGTGCGTGTCTGCTCATGCACTCAGCATGGCTCCGCTTGACGGGGCGTCCGGCTGGGTGTGGAATTCAAGGTGGGCATCATTTCCCTCGCAGTCGGATTTTGTCTTCTTGCTGTCACAGTGCCTTGATTCCCGCCTGCCCGAGGCTCTCGGGATATTTCCCTTAATCCTGGGTTTTATGGTTCATGTGCTTTTTGAAAAAACATGATTTTTCATTCATTGAGTTGGGGACATGTTTTGCAAGTTTGGAATAGCTACGTTTTCTCACTTAGGTACAGCATCTTGACCATGGAATTCAGGGACTTCTCTATTGTGAAATATAACATATATTCAGAAACAAGCACAAAACTTTTATAGAAAACTGAAACATAGCATTAGGTGAACCTCGCTGTCACCTGAAGCCCTGTGTGACCCTCCAGCCACGATACCCTCCCACCCTGGCGCCAGTGTCCTGAACTGGGTGCCGATGCGCTCACCCTCAGCAGTGGTTCTGTCACCTCTGTAACCAAGCAGTTGAGCTGTGCCTGCTTCTGCACCTTGCGATAGCACAGTTCTTCTTTGCCTCCTGCCTTGCCACTCTGTGTCAGTGTTTGTGGGTTTCTTCCACTTTGTCATGTTCGTTTGTTTTGTTGCTGCGTAACATGCCGTTGTGTGAACGCGCCACAGTTGTTCGTCTCTTTTACTGTTTAGGCTGTTTCCTGCTGTCAGGAATGTTTTTCTTGCACGTGTACTGCTGCCTTTAGGATCTATACCTGCGAGCAGTAGGCAGGTCATATGTAGGGTGGCCACGTGATGCTCCAGCGGGGACACTTGGGAATGCGTGTCCTGGGCCTGTCCCTGGCAGACGGCCCATGACGCCACGGTGCTCTGCAGCACGGCTGTGCTGATGGACGCCCACACCAGCAGGGCTTCAGCTTTGCCCACCTGGTGGGCGAACAGTGGGACCTCCCCACGGACTGGCTGTTCACCCTGTCACCACCAGATAAGAAGGCGGAGATCGACATCCTGGCCGCGGAGTACATCTCGACCGTGAAGACCCTTTCTCCCGACCAGCGCGTGGAGCACCTTCAGAAGATCCAGAGCGCCTACAGCAGGTGCAAGGAGTACAGCGACGACAAGGTGCAGCTGGCCATGCAGACCTACGAGATGGTGAGGCGCGCGGGCGGGGGGCTGGCCCTGGGACACCCACTCCTGCCTTTCGCGGGACAAAGGGAAAACCGCTCCGCGGTGGGAACGCCCCAGCTGTGGGTCAGGCCATGAGAGAGCGATGCTTCCGGAAGGACAGGTCAGGCCCACCCTTCCCCTGGGACCACCGCTGCAGTTCTATTCTGCTTTGCCTTTTTTTGTTTGGTTGGGCGGAGTCATTTGTTTATATCTGTGTTTGCATATATATTATCCGTATGTATTAATGTTTGTTTTTGTCAGCTTTAGGTGAAATCTGTTTTCCTTTGTGTTGATACTCTTCTGTTTGAGAACCTACATGGTCTTTAGATTTTAAAATATTCAGTGTCAGCTGTCCCCACCCCTTATTCCACTCGTTTCACAATTCTGTTTCTTGTTATTGCCCACACTTAAGGTTTTTTTTTTCCTTAACAGGATTTGTTCTGTTGAAGCATCAAACTATGTGAAATAAAACCCTTGCATAAAGTCTGAAATACTGGGCCTTATTTTAGCAGAGTTGTGTTGATTGAAAACTCAAAGGGCAAGAAAGTTCTCCCTGGTGGCTTCCTTAGTGAGTTTGTGATTCCCGAGGTGTTTTGCCTTTGTGTAAGCGTTCTGAGTCTTCTCTTGTACAGGTAGACAAGCACATCCGAAGGCTTGATGCGGACCTGGCACGCTTCGAAGCCGATCTGAAGGATAAGATGGAGGGCAGTGACTTTGAGAGTTCTGGAGGACGAGGGTTAAAAAGCAAGTCTGTTCATGATTTCTTTATTTCATGACTGTTGACCACGGGTTTTTGAAGGCTCTTGTCTAATACATGCATTGGGATATTATGGCAAATCTCATACCTGGGTAAACCTCACCCTGCCTTGGTGAATTCCATGGGAGTCGTCTGAGTCACTCTTGTCTTCCAGAAGGTCGGGGTCAGAAGGAAAAAAGAGGCTCCCGGGGCCGGGGCAGGAGGGCATCGGAAGATGATACTCCCAAGAAAAAGAAGCACAAAGGAGGGTAAGAGGTGTTTTCTTTTCGTTTTTTGTTTTTCCTTTCCTTTTGTTTTTCCAAAAGAACACCATTAGTATTTATTTAGGATACAGAAACAGCCCTGAAAACTAATCCTGAGTGAGTGCTTACCACGTACGCACCAGGTATAGTCCTTGACGCCCTCCGTGTGTTAACGCACAAATCCTCGCGTGTGCCCGTGAGGCTAGTGTCACTGTGTCTGATTTACAGGGAGGGGCCCTGCCTGAGGCCGGTGGCCCGTGTGGGGGAGAGCTGGGCTCGCACGAGGCCGCCTGATCCAGAGCCCATTCCCTTAGCCACCGCGTTGTGCAGCCTTTCAGATGACCTGATAACGTTTAGTTTTTATTGATTGAATTAAGTCTAAACTATTCTTCAGTAGCTGCATTTGTATATATCTGTTATTATATGTAAATATATATTTTGCATATGTTCATTGTTAAATTGTGTGACTGCATTTATTAAATACATGTGTCATTTAACTTGAACTTCTGGATATTTCATTTGAAGCATCCCCCACCTGACCCCACCCCTACGCCTCTGAAAGGCATTGTAGCGTTGCTTCCTAGAAGTGATCTTTAGACCAAAGAGGGAAGGGGGAGTCCCAGTGATGTCTGTGGAGGTGATTCTGACAGTTTGGGAAGAGGCCAAAAGCAGTGTTAGCTCTTCTTGACCAGAACAAAAGAAGAGGGTAGGATGTGGGGCTCTTAAACCTGCTGTTTAAGTGTCTTCCTTTAAAAAAAAAATCAGACAAACCCCAAACCTTTGTAATTTGAAGTAATATGCAGATACCGATAGCTGCACAACACAGATGTATAGTTTAGTGAATTACTTAAAGGTAAATATCCTCGTAATGGTCACCCATGCCAGTAACTAACTTTGCTGGCCAGAAACCCTTCCATGTACCTCCCCAAATCAAAATCTTCCCGTGCCCCCAAATATACATGATTCAGACTTGTATAGTATTCATTTCCTCACATTTCTTTATATTTTTATCTCCCAAGTGTGCATTCCTAGACACCCTAGTTTAGTCTTGCTTGTTTTTTTTTTGTTTTGTTTTTTGTTTTTACTTTTTAAATCAACTTTATTAATGAATAATTTATATACTATTAAATGCTCCCATCTTAAGTGTACAGTTCAATGCCTTAGCCAATTTCTTTAAAGTTATGAAACTATTTAGGCTTTCTCTTTCTCCTTTAGTCAGTTTTGGTGCTTTGTGTCTTTCAAGGAATTTGCCTATTTCATGTAACATGTTGAATTCATTGGCAACAAGTTGTTCGTAATACTACGTTATACGCTTTTGATATTATTGGGTCTATAATGATGGCCCTACTTCCATTCCTCATTGGTAATTTGTGTTTTCTCTCATTTTTTCTTGATCATTTCAGAGAACCAGATTTTGGTTTCACTGATTTTTTTTTTTCCGCCGTCCATTTTCAATTTCATTTATTTCTGCTCTTATTTTTATTATTTCCTTCTTTCTACTCAACTTGGAATTACTTTGTTTTTCTTGCTCTAGGTTTTTAAGGTAGAAGCACCTTAGATCATTGATTTTTATACCATATTTTCTTCACATATTAATATGAGTATTTACAGGTATAAATTCTCTTCTAATTGCTTTAGCTGCATCCCACAACTTTTGATATGTTGTGTTTTAATTTTTATTCTGTCCAAGGCATTAAAATTTTTTTCCTTTAATCCATAGGATTTTTAGAAGTATGTTTCTTAATTTCCAGTTAATTGGAGATTTTCAAGATATTTTTCCAGTTTAAGTTTCTAATTTAATTACATGAGGGATCTTTGAAATGTATTGGGACTTGTATTACCGTGTTATGGCTCAGTTTATGACTTATCTTGCTGACTGTCCCATGAGTACGTAAAAAGAACACATGTCCTGTTGTTGGGTATTGTTGGGGTGAAATGCCAGTTGATAACTTGCTTGGTAGAGTTGTTCACATCATTGTTTTTCTTACTGACACATTCTGTTTACTTGTTCTGTCAGTTACTGAGAGAAGAGTTGAAATCTCCAACTCTACTTATGGATTTGACAATTTCCCTTTCAATTCTCAGTTTTTGCTTCATGTATATACACATTTAGGCTTTTTTATTTTGTTGTGATTTTGTGGATTTTCCCTTTTCTTTTTCTTTTTTTCAGGTAATTGGATTGACCCCTTTATCATTATGAAATGTCCCTCCTTATTCCTGGTAATATATTTTAATATATTAATAGTGCCACTTCAGGTGTCTGGTGATGAATGTTTGGGTGATATTTTTTTCTGCATCCTTTGACTTTCAACATGTTTGTATTATATTTAAAGTGGGTTTCTTATAGATAGCATATAACTAAGTTTTGCTTTTTTAATCTGGTCTGACAATCCATGCCTTTTAACCACAATATGTAGACCATTTACATTTAAGGTAGTTAATCATATATTTAAATTTACCATCTTGCTATATGTTTTCTAATTGTCCTATCTTTTCCTGGTTCTGTTTAGCTTAATCAAGTATTTTCTTTAGTATTCCATTCTATCCACCCACACACTGCTGTCTTATTAGTTATAGCTCTTTTTTATTTTTAAAAGATTTTTCTAGTGTTTACACTGTTTGCTTAACTTATCACATTGAACTTCAAATAGCATTATACTGTTTCATTTTTCACGTATCAGCCTTACCACAGTGGTCCTCCTTTTCCTGCCTCCTATCCTTTGTGCTGTTGTCACACATTTTACTCCTACGTTTGTTGTAAACTTCACAATATGTCGTTATTATTTTAGGTTTAAATCACTTATTGTGTTAAACAGACTTTAACAGATGAGAAAGAAAGTTTTATACTCACCCCATGTAGGTACTGTTTCTAGTGCCCATAGTGATTTGTGTATAGATGCAGACTCCTGTCATTTTCCTTTTGCCTGAAGAACGTCTGTTAACGTTTTTTGTAGTACATATCTACTGATGGTGGCGAATAAAGACATTTCAGGCAAACACACACAAAAACTCCTTCTTGCTGGATTGAACCTTTTATCAATATATAATATCCTTTGTCTCTTGATATCTTTTGACTTAAAGATTATTTTGTCTAACAATGATATAGCCACTCTGGCTCTTTTTTCATTTCTCTTTGCATGGAGTATCACTTTCCACCCTTTTACTTTCAGCCTCTTTGTGTCTTTACACTAAAGTGACTTTCTTTTGGACACCATAGAAGTGCATCATGCTGTTTCATCCACTCTTGCAGTCAGTGCCTTATAATAGAGGAGTTTAATCCATTGACATTAATGGGAAGGAAGGATTTACTTCTGCCATTCAGCTATTTGTTTTCTGTAGGTGTTGGATGTTTTTTGTTCCTCAGTTACACCATTCCTGTCTTTTTTATATTTAGTTGCTTTTTTGTAGAGTACCGTGTTTATTTCATTCTTTCCTTTTCTCTCTCATTTTAGTTCTTTTCTCGGTGGTTACTTTTGTGATTACAATGAAAATATTAAATTAATAATAACCAAGTTCAACTAGTACCAACCTAGTTTCATCAGTATGCACGCTCTCTGTGTGCTCTATATTCCGTCCCTCCCCCTTTGTATCATTGCTGGCTCACATTACACCTTCATGCAAACTACGCTCATTAGCCTAGATTTAAAATGTAATTTTACACATTTGCCTGTTAAATCACGTAGGGGAGGAAAAGCAGTTACAGACCGAAGCGTGTGCTGCAGGGTCCTGTGTTCACCTGGGTAGCTGCCCTCACCAGCGCTCGCTCTTCCCTCTGACGGCCTGCAGAGTTACTGCCTGATGTCCTTTACTTGAGCCTCAAGGTCTGGTCCTCCGGTTGTGAATGTGCGCAGCTTCTGCTTCTCTGTACATGTGTTGATCTCTCCTTCATTTCTGAAATCTTATTTTGCAGATATGGTTCTTTCTTTAGTCTTTAAACATGCCACTTCGCTGACTTCCAGATCTGTGGTTTCTGGTGAGAAACCTGCTCTTGTCTTGCGGGGGATCCTGTGTATGTGACACGTCACTCAGCCTTGCTGCGTTCAAATCCTCTTTGTCTTTGGATTTTGACAGTTTCACTGTAATGTGTCTTGGTGTAGCTCTCCTTGAGTTTGTCCTCCTGGGTGTTTGCTGAGCTTCCTGGAGGTATATATTCACGTCTTTCATCAGATTTGGGAGTTGTCGGTCATTATTTCTTCAGAGGCTTTTTCTGCCCCCTTTCCCTCCCTCGTCCTTCTGGGGTTCCGGTGATGCACATGTTGTGCTTGATGGGGCCCCACGGGCCTTTCCGACATCATTCCTTTTTCTTCATTTTTCTTTCTACCCCTCACCCTGGATGACTCCAGTCCTTTGTCTTCAGGTTCTCTGATGCGCTCCTCTGCCTGTTCAGATCTGCTGTTGAATCCATGTAATGAGTTTTTCCTTTCCAATGACTGGACTTTACAACTCCAACATTTCTGTTTGCTTCCTTTTTATGATTTCTATTTCTATTTTGTTGAGACAACAGTTGACTACTTTTTTAGTTCTTTGTACATGGATGCCTTTAGCTCATTGAATATGTTTCAGACATTTGATTTAAAGTCTTTGGCAATTGTTCCAAAACATGAGCTTCCTTGGGGATGGTTTCTAGCAAATTTATTTTTTCCTGTTAATGGATCATACTTTCTTGTACCTTGTTGTTTTCTGTTCTTGTTGAGATGGGACATCCTGAGTATTATGTTGCTGTAGTTCTGGAAACCTAGTTCTTACCCCACTCTTGGATTGCTCGCTTTTTTTGTTGTTGCTGCTGAGGGCTGGAGACACCAGTTTGTGACTTTTCCAAACTATTTTCACTCCCCAGTGGTGAGGGATAGAGGAAAAAGAAAAAAGGCACTGCCTCTTTAAGACTACCATTTTTTTACTGAGGGGTTTGGGTCAGTGGGACAGTGGCCGCCCTCAGAGCCTGCCCCCCGAACCCCACCCCGACCAGTGATCTGAAGTAGTTGATCCAAAGCAGTGACAGTGGTCAGATGACATCCCCCAGATTTGGGGTGCATAGGTCCTTATAGCACACCTTGCACTGGCTACCTACCCCAGGAGCCCTGATGGCAGCCCTTCCTGCTGCCTGCCTGAGGGCTGGGTATGGGGCGTAGCCATTGCTCAGAGGGCAGAATGCACTGATACTTACTGCAGTTTGCTGGCCTCTTCCTCCAGCTCTTCCTTGGATGTTGCACGATGTTCCACTAGAGTCCAGCATTCGAAAATAGTTGATTCAGACAGTTTCTGCCAGTTCAGTAGTTATTTCAGTGGAGGGACTGATTCCTGGAGTGTCCTACTCCACCATCTTTCCTGAAGATTTTTTCTTTTTTTTTTTTTGTTAAAGCTTTATATTTTGAAATAATTTCAGACTTATAGGACAGTTGCAGAAAGAATACAAACCCTATATATAGATCTCCCCAGATACGTAAATCCAGCAGTTTTAACATTTTGCCACAGTTGTCTTATTCTCTCTGTCATGTATCTCTAGCTACCTGTCTGTCTAACCATCTAAACATTGGAGAGCAGGTTGCACGCGTCACACTCCTTGAACACTTAAAACCTCCATGTACGTTTTCTACAAACAAGTGTATTCACTTATGTAATCACCTTAAATGCAGTCATCAAGTTCAAGATATTTAATGTTGATTTAGAGCTGGCATTCTATATTCCAATTTTTTCTTATGTCCCAATAATTTCCTTTGAGTCTTTTCTTCTTCATTCTTAGATCCCATCCAGGGCTGTGGATTGCATTTAATTGTTATATCCTTAGTTTCTCTTCTTATTTAATTGTGGAAATGTGCAACATAAATCTTCCCATCCCATGCACCCCCACCCCAAGCGCACCCTCGGTGAGGTTAATTGTGTTCAGAGTGTTGCAGGAGCCTCACCACTAGCCGCTGCTGGAACTTTCCTTCACTGCAGACAGAAACCTGCAGTCATTACACATAACTTGCCATTGCTGCTGCCCCCACAGCTGGTACTCTGCAGTCTAGCTTCTGTCTCTGTGATAGGCATATTCTCTGAGAATGTTTTCTTTGTGCTTATGAGGGAGCTTAACTTTAACATCCTAAAGCCATGAGGGTCACATTTGCTGTGATGCCAATTTCACTTCACTAGCACTCACGCAACATGTTCCTCTACCCCTCTGTCCCCCCATCTTTTTGTATTTCTTGTCACCAATTACATGTTTATACATTATGTGTCTGTATTTGCCTTTTGAACCCTGTAGGAAGTAAAAATTGATATTACAAATAAAAAATAGAGTAGTAGTGGTGTTTATAATTACCCATGCCATTATCATTACCGCAGATCTTTATTTCTTCACGTGGCTTCAGTTAATTGTCCAGGGTTCTTTCCTTTTAACCGACATAAATCCCTTTAGCGTTTCTTGTAGGGTCCGTCTAGTGGGGACAGAGGCCCTCAGCTTTTGTCTGTGTCTTAATTCCTCCCCCATTTTTTAAAGACAGGTTTACCAGATACAACATTCTTGGTTGGCGTTTTTTTTCTTTCAGCACTTTAAATATGTCTTCTCATTGCCTCTTGCCTCCTTGGTTTCCAGTGAGAAGTTGGTATTTACCTTGTTGAGGCTCCCTAGTATGTGAGATGCTGCTTTCCTTGTGTCTTCCACATTTCCCTCTTTATCTTTGGCATTTGGCAGTTTGATCCTACTCTGCCACGGCCTGGGCCTATCTGGGTTTATCCTCTTTGGAGTTGGTGAGCATCTTGGATGTGTATATTTGTGTCTTTCATTAAATTTGGTAAGTTTCCAGCTACCTTTTCTTTGACATTCCCTCTGCCTGTCTCTCTCTCCCCTATTTCTGGGGCCCCAATGACACGTATATTGGTGCCCTTGATGGTGTCCCTGAGCTCTTAGTCTCTGCTCGCTTTTTTTGTTGGTTTATTTTGATTTTTTTTTTTAGATTTTAGTTTGTTCTGCTCACTTTTCTCCATTCTTTTTTCTTTCTGCTCCTCAGACTGGATGATTACGATAGTCTTATCTTCAGATTCACTGATTCTTTCTTCTACCAGCTCCAATCTGCTATTGAACTCTTCTAGAGAATTTTAATCTGTGTTACTCTGGTCTTCAGCTCTATTTGGTTCTTTATCATAGTTTCCATCTCTCCATTAATATTCTCTTTGTGTTCATCTCTCATTTGCTGACTTCTTTAATTCTTTTTCTGTGTTTTCCTTTACGTGTTTGTGCATGTTTAGGACCATTTTCTTAAAAGTCTTTGTCTGGTATGACCCAGGTCTGGTCCTCGTCATTGGTGGTTATGAAGGTTTTAATCTTCTTGCCCGGACCTTTGCTTCCTGTTTCTTTGTATGTTTTGTAAACTTTTGTTGAAACCTGGCGTTTTCATATTTTAGTGTGTTATCAATGGAATTTAGTCCCTGAGGCACCTGCTCCTGAAGCTTCTATGCAGCTGGTGTTGTGACAGAGCTTTCCCCAGTGCCAGGAGCTAACAACAACAACAAAATAGAAAGACAGGAAACCCCTTTCCCAGTCTTTGCAGGTTGACCTGTGGGAGCTCTCCTCCAGGACTAACCTGTACAATGAGCCTGGAGAGCAGCCCCAGGCCAAAGCACAGGGGCCTGCCTGATCCTTTCTGTACCTGCCTCTTGTCCTGGGCATGCCCCTGTGGCCCTAGGCATTCCCCCGTTTACATGGTTCCAAGTGTCCCCTCTTCCCTAGGAAATGGGGTCCTCACGGTCTGGGCCCTGCACCACGTATCTTTCAGCCAGCATCTCCTTGCCCCTGGCGGCCACATGCCTGCCCCACCCAGCATCCTGCAGGACGAGCCCCTTCTACAGCAGGGCCGGTTCTGGGACAGTGAGCCCCTCGACACCAGCACAGATGGGGCCAGGCGTGCCTGCTCCCAGCATGTGCTTGAGGGCCACTGTGCACCCTCCGGAACTGAGACCAGGGACCCACAATGGGAGCGCGGCCGGCTCTGCACGCAGTGAGTGGGCGGGGAGTGGCCAGCAGGGCACTGTGAGCCTTACCTCTTTTAAGGGGCCTTTTCTATATTTGGCGCCTGCCCTGTTACTGTGGTCCTTTAACTGTTTTGTCGAGCTTTGGGGAAGATGTTCCTGCTGATTCTTGCTAGTTCAAAGCTTCTGTCGGCACAGAGCCCTGAAGCTCTCTCCGCTATCTGGATTGGAGTGCTTTTAAGCTTAGTCAGAATGAGTCTCAAGCTCGGATCGGCCAACTTCTTCTTAAGGGGCCAAGTGGTAAATATTTGCATGTGTGTTGCCACTGCTCAGCTCTTCCAGGGTACCTGGAAAGCATCCATAGAATGGACAGTGTTCCAATAAAACTTAACTTACGGAACAGGCAGCCACCGTGGGTCGTTTTCTCCAGTCCCTGGCTTAGGATCACCTTTACTCCAAGCTTGGTGACACCCACTTCTGGGTCTTTTTGGAATGCCCTTGGTGTTGGATGCCACTTCTCCATCCTGGCTGGTTTGCCTGCACGGGCTCTGGGTTCGGGTCCCTCCGGCATGCCTTGTTGGGCTTCCTGGATTCTCAGCCTGCCTGTGAAGAGCTCAGTTTTTCGAATGAGAAGCTCAGAGGGATCCCTTTGTGGGTTTCTCAGCTCATTATCTGTATAGTTTCTTTTTCTCTGGTACTCTGCCCTCAAATTCCAGCTGCTTCAGCCTTCCTGAACCTCAGTTCAGGAAGAAGCCCATATTCTCTTCAAGTTTCCTTCCATGGACTGTGGTCTGGAAATTGTCTAGGCCACTTGTCGGTCTCCAGATCAGGGCCCTGTGCTGCCTTCAACCCAGTGTCTGAAACTGTTGTTTCCTGTTCTGTCCCATTTTTTACTTGTTCCTAGTAGGAAGTCAAGTTCCATGCCTGTTAATCTGTCATGGCCACAAGTATGGACATCTTTTCCTTTTCTTTATTGATATGTCCTTTAAGTCTCTTTTCATTTATAGGTTTTCCTCCATCTTTCTTACCCTTATAACTTTCCTGTTGAAGGACTGTAACACTTGACCTGTAGAATTTCCCGGAGTCTGGACTTTGCTGATAGATGTCAGGCTTTGAGAGGGTCACTTCACTTAGCATTTTGACTGTTCCTGTTTGTTCAGTGGCATTTCAGTTTGCTGATTGCCCTTGGGAATGCAGTCTTTTAGTCTTTAGTGTATGTTCTTGGGAAAGCTGAGTTTTTATAGATTTGGCAGAACATTTAGCACTGGGCCATGAAACCTGCCCCTGAGGTGATTAAAAGGACACCTGTCTTACAGTGGACTTTTTAAATGACTGCTTTGTGAGCAGAGAAAAGGTCTTACTTACAGAAGTGTGAGATGAAAAGCATTAACTTCGTACCTGAATTTTCAGTTCTGGAATACCCATTGAGTCCCTCTTTTGGAGATTTGAATTCCTTTTTGGAAACTCAGTATTTTCTTCGTTTTACCCATGTTTCCTTCAGCATTTTTATTGGCTGTTTAAAGTTCTTGCTGCTAATTTTGCATCTGGAGGTGTGACCTCTGCTTCTCTTAGCCGGCTTTCTTCCAGAGCGCCAGCCCTGTTCTCTGCTGTTTCTGTGCGCCTCGTTCTTCTCCTTGTCTGGGCAGCGGTGGTGGGGAGGGAAGCCTGGGGGGACCCTGTGGTGGTCCCCCGCATGCACTTGTTCTTACTTGGTCCGTGAGGAGTTGAGCTGGGTCGTGGTGGGGTGCATCTCTGCTCAGGGCTCACATATCATGAGTGGGAGACCCCCCAGTCTGGGACCCCGGCCCAGAAAGACCACTCCATGAACTCCCTCTGCGCCTCGGTCTTTTCATGCCCCAGCCCCGCGCCCTCTGTGCCCGCAGGCCAGCTCAGCCCGAGGGGGCGGCCGGGAGGCCACAGGGACGTCCCCTCTGCTTCCCACTCGCTCCTAGGCAAGAAATGAATTGGGGGTGCTGTGGGGTCCCCGCCAGCCCGCGGCCCCTCTGTCTGTGGCCCCTGCCCCGCACCTTGCCCAGCCCAGGTGCACGAGCACCCGCTGTCCGTCACCTGGTCCTCATCATGCCACAGCGCTCCAGCGTCTTTAGAAATGTGGATTTTGCAGTTGCTCAGCCTTGTTTGTAACGTGCGGTAGCTGTGTGCTGTGTCTTCCTCCTGCTCCCTGCTCAGACCTGAGGGCCACCCCCCACCCTGAGCTGTCTGTGGGGGAGTAGCAGCGCTGTCCTCCTCTTCCAGGAGAAATGTGCTTCTCCCTGCTGCCTTGGGATCAGGGCCCAGGGGCTAGGGTCTGTGTTGTGGTGGGCATGGCCAGCCCTGCTCTGGCTGAGCCGCGCCATGAGTGTCCGTTGCAGGCAGTTGCAGTGGCCCAGCTAGCCTTCGAGCGTGGGAGTCCGCGGGGGCAGCCTTCGCCGTGGCCGAGGAGAAGGCAGCAGTCCCAGGCGGTGGCAGCTGTGGGCACCGTGGCCATCAGGCTGTCCCTCGTGCTTCTGCTTGGGTTCTGTCCCTGTCCCAGCCACCCAGTGGGGCACTGCTGGTGCTGCCCGTCCCCTTTACAGACGAGGGGATGGGCCTGGGGCTCCCAGGGCTGCCAAGCTCTGCCCTGAAGCCCGCTCCCTTGTCCCAGCACCTGGCGCCGTACATGTGTCTCCTGGGGGAGGCAGAGGGCAGTGTGGGGCCAGTGGGGTCGTTGTGGGAGAGGATGGCTGGACTCAAAGCCTGGACTCGCGGTGGGCATGGGGTGGGGTCGGGGAAGGACCGTAGAGCGGAGTGGAGGTAGCAATACACCGTCGCCAGCCCGTGCTCCGTTCCTGGGCTCTAGACTCCCCATTGGAACAGCTGGATTTTCTGGCCCACGTTTTGGCAGTGCTGGGGTGTCCAGAAGGCCCTGTGTGTTACAGGTTCTGTTTTCCCTGTTGGGGTTCACAGAGGCTGCTGGACGTGTGTCCCTGCAATGTGGCTTCAGGTGCACGTGTCCAGCGGTGGGGTTGGGGCCGCGCCCGGTGCCCTGTGCCTTGTGTCTGAGGTCCTGTGAGGTCGGGGCCTGCTGTTCTTCAGCAGGGCAGGACTTGTGTGTGCAGATGAAGGGGGAACCCCTGGGGATCCCCAAGTGGACCAGGCGGGACCCCCCACAGTGCTGGTGACACAGGGAGGGGCACAGGGTTAGCACGTCCAGGGGAACTGTGGTGAGACGCCATTGGCCTCACTTCCTGACCTTGCAACCCTGCAGCTGCCTCCGGCCACAGCGGGAGGAGCAGGTCGAGCCAACGCTGCCCCAGGCTGCCGTGCTGGTGGCTGCCCCAGCTTCCTGGAGGAGACCTTGCAGCGGTCCCCCAGCCACTCACGCCTCTGCTGCACCCTGGCCTAGCCAGACCCCTGAGCCAGGCTCCCACAGGCCTGCAGGCCAAGGGGCAGCGGATGAGGGGCAGAAGTCCGGCCGAGCTTGGTGAGCAGGTGAAGTGAAAGAAATGCAGGAAAGAGGACGGCATTAGCAAAAAGAAAGTGCCCTAAGTATGTTTCTTGTTGATGTTTAAGGGAATATTGCCCTGACAATCCCAGAACCAGCTGCTTTGGAAAAGGCGATCATGAAAGCCTTGTTTTAGAAAAACACTGCCGAAAGGCAGGGTAGACTCACCAGGTGGGATGACAAGTAGAATATCGTGTGCCAGTGAAGAAGTGTAGATGTCAGAGGAAAAGCAAATGAAATCAAATTTTCCCTAGGCTGAAGAATGCTAGTGACTGTTGCTGGCAAGCAAAATTGCCAGAATACATGGACTTAGATGCATTTTTGTGATATTTAAGGATTTCAAATATAAAGAGAAAATCCTACATATTCCTAGAGAGAAAGAATGAGAGTGAGAGGGCAAGGAAGGAGAGAGACTCAGGCCAGCTCTGGAGGCCACCGGGGCAGTCCCTAAACGGGGCGTGGGTGGCGGTACCCAAGCGAGGCCCTTACAAATACATACACGAAGTTTCTTGATCTGGGGGGGTGGACTAGGGCAGATACTTTCTTTTTACACTAGTGGGGATATACTGTTTGCACTATGCTGTAGTCTGCGAGATTTTTTAAATCTCTATTTTAAAAGTACTAAAAAATGCCATAGAGTAAAGTCTGCTACTCCCCAGCTCTCCAGTACAAGCGGAAGGCGGAGCGCGGCCTCGGTGCGCAGGTGCTGCTCGCCCGTGGGGGCGGGGCCTGAGCGGGGCGGGGCGTGGGGGGCCTCGGGTGGGCGGCCTCGCGTGGGCCTCTCCCCTGCGTCCCCGGCCGGCGCCGCGGGTGCCCCTAGAGCGCAGCCCCCAGGAGAGGGCCTGGAGCTGGTCCTGCCGAGACGGGGCTGAGCGCGCCGGGTGAGCGGATGGCCCCGGAGCGGGACCCCTTCCCGCGCACACCTTGGCAGCCCCCTCGCCCCCGCGGACCCGGCCCGTGCTCTGGGCTGGCGTGGGGGGAGTGCGCGCCGCGGGGGCCGTTTGTCCTCACCCGCCTGCTGCTCACAGCTGCTTCCCGGAGCCTGTGGGGGCAGCTTGCGCACAGCCTTCATCGTTTTCTTACTCGAAATCCTTAGGAGAGAGACGGCTAGGTCAGAGGTGTTACTGCGGATTTGATGGAAAATACTTTATTGGGGTAGAAAACATCCATGAAATGCAAGCTTTTTCTTTTTCACTGTTTTGAAACTAAGTTGCAAAAATAAGACAAAACCCAGAGAACTCCAGCTGTTCCTTAGCCAGGTACCCAGATTGCCTAACATTTAGCATTTTGCCACATTTGCTGTATCTTTCTGTCATCTCTCTGTACAGCTGTTCTCTAGACATTTGAGAGTAGAGTCCATGTTTCCTACTTCTTTCGACATTTCATCCTTCATGTACCTTTCCTAAGAACAAAAATAGCCACTTATGGAGCCTTATTAAATACAGTTATAAATCAAGAAATTTAACGTCAATATAAAGCATATGGTTGATATTCCATTTTCTTCAATTGTCCCAGTAATATCCACTGGGCCCTTTTCTACTCCGTCAATATATCCAGCCCAGGATCGTGCATTGCATTTAATAGTCATCATCTCTTTAGTCCTCACCTTGACTTTAGATTGTGAAAACATCTACACAACATTTCCCATCTCAGCGCCCCTAAGCACACAACTCGGTGGCATCAGTCACACAGAGCTGTGCCGCCCTCGCCACATCTGTTCCCCCATCCCCCCAAAGAGAAACCCCTCACCTGTTCAGCCCTAACCCCGCTCCCTCTCCCACCCTGGCCCCGTAGTCCACTTTGTGTTTCTGTGCCTTTGCGTGTTCTGGCTGTCTTGTAGGAGTGGAGTCATGATATCTGTCCTTTTGTGTCTGGCTCAGTCACTCAACGTGAGGTCTTCACGGTTCGTCTGTTGTCGCATGTTTCAGAACCTCATGGCTGAGTAATGTTCCCTTATATGAATAAGTCACATTTTGTAATCCACCATGTTGGTAGATGCGTGGGTTGCTTCTTCCTTTGGCAATTGTGAATAATGCTGGGATGAGCACTGGTGTGCAAGGATCTTTTAACTGGGATGTAGACCTAGGACGGGATTGCCGAGTCATGTGGTTAATCCTACATTTAACTTCCTGAGGAATCACCAACTATTTTATACAGTGACTGTACCAAATTTTATATCCCCACCAACAACATATGAGGGTCCCTATTTCTCTCCATCTTGGTTATTTTCAAGTTTTTTAACAGTAGCCCCCCTAGTGGGTGTGTAATGGCAGTGGGTGGTGAATGGTGCTGAGCATCTCTTCACGGGCTTTTGGCCATTTGTGTTTCTTCTTTGGAAAAATGGCTATTCAATTACTTTACCCTTTTTTTTCTCCAAAAAGTGAATCAATTTATTTAAAAATATTGTCAGCACTACTTCCAAATAATCAGGATTTTTTTATTACCTCAACCTTTTTATTTCAATCCTTTTTGTGGGAATATTTGTAGTAGGGTTTATTCTGTAATAGCGTTTAGATGTGTGTTTTTTTTTTCTTTCAGGTGCTCAAAAAGCAGTGTTCTTTTTGCAACAGATAATTGTTTCTCAACCATTTTAAAAATTGAGTTGTTTTTCCATTTGTTGTTGTGTTACAGGACTTCTTTATATATTCTGGATTTTAAATCTAATGAGATATATGATACCTAAATATTTTTTCCTGCTCTGGGTTGTCTTTTCACTTTCTTGATAATGTCTTTTGATGTCCAAAGGTTTTTAATTTGGCAAAATCCCATTTATCTGTTTTTTATTTTCTTCCTTGAAAACGTACTTTTACTCCGTGCAGACATTCAGTAACAGGGACTGGGAAGTGCACCCATTCCCACACAGCGCCAGGAAGGATGGACGTTGTTGCCTTCCCTTAGAAGCTCGGTTAACCTTGGCCATTGGCCACATGGTGAGGGGACGGGGCAACTGGAAGCTGGGGTGCCTGCGGCCCGGCCTGATGTGCGGTGTCCCCTGCTCCCCTCACAGGTTGGAGTTCACCGACACCATCCTGTCGGTGCACCCCTCAGATGTGCTGGACATGCCGGTGGACCCCAACGAGCCCACCTACTGCCTGTGCCACCAGGTGTCCTATGGGGAGATGATTGGCTGCGACAACCCCGATGTGAGTGCCACGCCCGCCGTGGTGTGTGGAGGTGATGGGCTTCGGCCTTGGACTTCTGCGGTTCTCACTGCCCTCTCTGTCCCTTTGGCTCACAGTGTCCAATCGAGTGGTTCCACTTTGCCTGTGTGGATCTTACCACGAAACCGAAAGGAAAATGGTCAGTGTGGGGCATGGGCCCTGTGTCTTTGTCTCATGCGTTTCTGCTCTGGCACAGTCCCGGGGGACCCCAGGGAAGTGGTCTGGGCACACAGTGCGTGGGCGGTGGCAGCACGTGGGGGCCCATCGCCACACCTCTCTTGTCACAGGTTCTGTCCACGGTGTGTCCAAGAAAAGAGGAAGAAGAAGTAAGGAGGAGGCCGTGCACCCTGGATCAGAAGAGCAAGTTAATATATTCCTTCATTCATGTTGCAATATTTTATCTTCATCTTAAAACTACCTTGTTTCTATTGATATTTAATAACTCAATGGCCAGTTGTAATTCTTGGTATTTTAGAAAAAACAAACAGGAAACCAACTGCAAACCTGTTTTGCACAGAGGGTGTTCGCCTGGGAACTTGCCACGGTGACTGTGTTCCTATGAATCTTTTATATAGACTTTTGTCCCAGCGCCAAGTGTGGCGGCCGCCCCATACGCCAAGGAGGAGCAGGTGGGCGCTGGCGGACAGGTGCCGCCATGGGAAAGCGCACGGCGTGGGGCCGAAACGTTTTAACCTGATTCACTGCCATCCCTTGGCAATTCCGGGTGCGAAACTTTGTGTCGTCTGTTTGTAGTTTTGTAAAACTGGTTCGCGCAGCCTGGGTCCCACGTTTCTCCCCAGCTCCTCAGTGAAGCTGCCGTCACCTGGCGAGGCGCATGTGTGCGTGCGAATTGGGCTCAGGGCTTGCCCTGGCTCAGCCTTTGCGGCCTGGCTCTAATACTGACACCAGGGGCTGTGGGCTCCCAGTAAGCAGGACGCTTCTGTGCTGAGAAGGTTTGGGGTTCTGTTGTCCTGCATGGCTGCGTCCCAGCCCTCCCCTCAGCAGGGGTCTGTCACCTGGAGGAGATGGCTCTCCCCTGGCAAATGGCTGCCAGGCCATGCCACCAGTGCCATCGGACCGTGCAGGCCTGCTCAAGTTCCATTTCTCTGGGAATCCGTGATGCTTTTACTGTGAAGATGAGGTGAGCGTACGAGCGTGAAGACGGGAGCTGAGGTGTGTATGGAGTGAATCTCCCATGAGCTGGTTGTAAAGTTCTGTTTGTGCCGCACCTCGCTAGGTCAGCATCTCTGTCCATAGTGACTACAGTTGTGTGCTTTGATTTGTGAATTTATTGTGACACAGCAGCAGTTCTGGAATGAAGTTAGAGAGGGCTGTACTTTCTGTTTTACCAAGCCGATTCAGCATAGTCTTTTTGAAGAGTGTTTGGGGGAAATGGCAGATGTTCGCTCTGTCAAGAAACCTTTGTGATGCCCCTAACGCGTGGCTTCTGAGAGCCTCCTCCGAGGACCAGCATGCTTCTAAAGAGGTCACAGGGTGACAGTGACAAGAAGGAAGCATGTCTCATCCTCAAGCCAGAGAGAACCGAGAAAAGAGACGCCCAGTTTGAGAAGAATCTATGATTTTCTTTATAAGGAGGGTCATCTGGAAGGATACACTTGTAACCTGTTGATGGGCGCATCAAGTCTGTTTCTCTCCTATATTCCAAATTTTACCAATGTGAAGAAACCAAGAACAAAGAACTGGAGAGGCTCTGAGTGCTGGATGGGGCCCCTTGCCACAGAGGAAGTTCATGTTCGGTGAATGGCAACAGGAACGTCAACAAGCACGGGCCTCAGTCTGTGATTCTCGGCAGTACTTCATCTTGGCAGTTCTTAGACTACCTGGATGTTTCTGGAACACCTGTCTTTTCTGGAGAGGGAGCCATCGGAGCAGGACTTAACTCTCAAACAAAAGACAGCTGTGGGTCAGGTCAGGTGCCGGGCAGCTGAGGGTGGAGGCTCTGAGCTGCTGCAGCTCATCCCTGTCAGGTGCCCGGCCCCAAAGGAACTCTCTAGAATCAACCCCTTCCTACCACTCAGAATGAAAATGGGGTGGGGGTCGTCGGAGTGAGTGTTGACCTGCACAGCCTGCCATCAGCCTTGGCCACAAAGCCGTAGATGCTTTCTGATGTAGCAGCTTAACTTTCTGTTAACACAGGTGTTTAAACATTGTGGGGAATGAATTGTGGAGAATTTTTTCCGTCACTCTTACCAGTTTTTGTGGAAGGGATTGGTAAGTACAATAAGTTTTCAAAAAGACAATGAATGATGACTCTTTAGAAGCTAATTTAATATTTGTGATTTATCTTTGAACAAGTTGCTCCCAATGTTATCACTGGAAAAAAAGATGTGTTTGTTGATGTAGGTTTTTGATGAATGATTGTTTTGATTGTCATCTGAATTCTTGCTAATTTCACAGGAACGATGATTGACTTCTGTATCTTAAGCACCGTGTTTAAAATATGATGAAGTTCTTCTGCTTTTTGCTATGTAATATACCCCATGTGTTGGCTTTTGTTTTAAGTTTCTGTGCTTCTCTGTTTCTAGTGTTTACTTTTGCCAGTTAAAATAATATCACCAAAATAAAATGCATACAGCTTTGGAAAAAAAACACAGAAACCATGAGCAGAATAGGAAAGTTCCCTAGAACATTCTTTGGAGCCAGCTTGAATACCTCTCCTGGTTGTCATGCTCTGAGAGTGGAGAAGACACGTAGGAATGGCTGCTGGGTTGAAAAAGAGTGGCCCGTGGTATCGGCCCTGGTTCCAGCCCTGAAGAGACAGCACAGGTTCCCACTCCAAGGACAACGGCTCTGGAACGCTTGGCCGCCTTTGTTCTGGCTTGGGGTGCAGTCTCAGACCAGCCCGCCTCTCCACACCTGCCTGCTGCGAGCTGGTGCCGGCCCCCCTCGCTGACCGAGGGGCATCAGATCTGGGCTTGACATGGAGGGTGGTTGCTCGTGCAGTGTGACCTGAGCCCAGGGCATTGGATTCACTGTGGCTGTGGGGTTTCCTGGTAAGGGAAGAAGCATCTTGTTCAGAGGAGATGCACAAACAGTTTCCTTGATCTCAGCGCCACCCTGTCAGAGTCAGCAATGTGAAAAAAAACCCTCTAGTGATCTAGGAGGAAACATGCTGCATAATGAAAAAGTTTCTTAAACTGAGCCCCACAACTCTGGCTGTCTTGCAGGGAGCTGCTGCCTGGGATGCAGACACCAGTCTCCCTCAGGCCCAGGTGGCACTGGGGTCCCCTTGGCCAGTGGCCAGGAGCCTGGGAGTGGCCGGGCAAGCGTAGCGGGAGCCCAGGGAGCTGTTGGGTGGGCTGGGTGCACACGGCTGCGGTCAGCACCCTCAGGCTGCCCTCCGCCTCTCGAGTGTCCCTGGCAGCCCTGGGCAATGACACTGTCCATCGAGCAGCTGCCCTGGGTGGCCACAGGGCCAAGGGCCTGCCTGGGTAGGAGAGGGAGGCTGGGTCTTTGTGGTGTCGGAAGCAAGGGGGGACGTTACCAGTGGTAGCAGCAAGTGCAGGGCCTCCTGAATTGTGAGCAGTGATGGTCGTCATTACCTGTGCTGGGAGGGATTTTACAACAAGGTGATAGCTCAGAAAAATGTTCTCCTTCAGCAGAGAGTTCTAAGAAGTTTTCCTTCATACACATACATCTTGTGTTCAGCTTTACCACATTTCATCCAAAAAGATGATGCAGCTTTAACATGAATGTTACATTTTATTTTCAAGGAATTATGATCTATGTCCCCTTTGTAAATGAAAGATAATATTGTAAATCTTTTTATTAAATGATGTAAAGATGTATATCTGTATTTTTGGATCATGTTATAGATTATGGATATATTGTTTAATAAAGTATTTTTTGGAACAAACATTTGAGAGTGTATCATTTGATTGACTTCTGTATCTTAAGCATTTTGTTTAAAATACAATGATGTCATTCTGCTTTTCACTATGTAATATCCCCTGGTGGGAAATTTCAGTTGTGCCCAGAGATAAATATATCTTACAAGATGAGCTGGCGGTGGGTGGCCTGGGGGTTTAGCGGGCTGTGGGCTGCACCTTGGGGGACGTTGCTATCCTGGGGGCTGTAGGCTGTCTCTGGGCCTCTGCTGTGTCGTGTTGTCACATCCAAAGTCGGTCGGACCCACGAAGGACGCCTGTGTGGAGGCCACCAGGTCTGCTTTGCAGGGGCGTGCCCCGGAGGCCAGCGCGGGCATCAGCATCCCTCGGGAAGCTCAGTAGTTGTTAAGTTCTCCTGTGCAGTTAGTATTCAGGGTCCCAAAATGCAGTGTGGCTTGTCCTGGTGAGAGCCGGCCTCTCGCCCAATTCCTAGACCCGGAGCCCTCGATCAAAGGGGAGGCCCAGACCCCTGAGGAAGGACCGTGTGGTCTGGCCATGCGTTCTCCAAAGGGACCTGGCGCCATTTGCTGGGTTGACTGTGCCCTGGGGAAAGGAAGGCAGTTCGTTCAGGGGGTGTGGGTGGGGACAAGGACGGGTGATCTTTATTGGCTTTGAATTGTTAGTGATTCCCAGGGATCCAAAGCGCCACTGGTCTGCTGGTCAGTGGGAGAGCCTAAGATGATAAGGCGTTTGTCTCAAATGGGTACAGACCCAGCCCTGAGGTTTTCCTGGTTCCTGGTTGTGTCTTTGGAATAGACGTCCCTGAGAACTGGCAGAATGCCCACGCTCACTGAGCTGTGGCCTGAGGGTCAGTGTGTCTGGAAGGGCCAAGTGGCCGTCACTTGGAGGAGGCCTGGCTGATGTGCCCACCCCACCCCCACGATCTTCCTATGAAGGAGGTGGGTGTCTGTGAGAAGATGGTTTATCAAAACCACAGTCGGCCCCACCTGCAGCTGCTCTTCCAGATGTGCAGTCACTGGAGCAAATCAACATGTGGCCAGCTCAGGAGACGGCTGTTGATCTAGCTGTGCTTTCCTCTCTGCAATCACCAGGGACCCCCAGATCAGCTGGCTCCTGCTTCGCAAAGCCAACAGCCATGTTCATGGTCTCGTCTCCGGGTTACGTTACATGCTGCTGTCTGCCACGATCTGGTTCGGAGAGCTTCACATCTGCACATCCCGAGTACCGCCCCTGGGTCCTTCGCTGGTGATGGAGCAGGATGGACAGGAAGGAACAGGTCCTTTAGATGCCTTGGTAAGACACCTGCGGGCTGCAGGGTGGGGGGTAAACCTACCCCCCAGCACTATAGCTGGTACTACATCCGTCAGGAGAATAAAAACCTCCATGTTATTTCGGAGATTCATTTTAGGGCATTGGAGGGTTGAAAAAGCAGAAAAGGAACACTGAGGCAACAGTCATCGCAGGAGCCAGCCACCCCCCTCTCAGGCTAGGGGACAAAGGGAAGAGCTGGGGTTATCTGGAGGTAGGCGCCTGGAGGAGGGGCTCCCCTCAGCTGGGTGAATTCAGCACTCTGAGGAGGGGTGCTGCTTGGCTGGTCCTGGCGCCGTGGTGCTCTACGGAGCTGGGGTTCACCATCTAAGGAGGGGGTGCAGCTGGCTTGTGCCAGTGCCGCAGAAACCCAGGGAAGGGCCTCTGGGTGGGTGGGTGGTGGGTGCTGACAGGACAGAGCTGCAGCACAGTCAGGCCCCAAGGGAAGGAGGGCGTGGGCCCGGAGTGTGGCGGTCAGCTGTGGGCTGCCCCGGAGTGAGGTTACTGGGGTGCCCGGGCTTCCCCTCACCCCTGTTTCCGTGGTGCATGAGACGAAGGTGGCTGCTGCCAGCGTGCAGTGAACAGGCTGCGAGGCAACGATGCATTTATTTGGGGTCTTAGAACTGCAATTCAGGGAGCACAGATTCAGGGAACAGCCCATGTCACCGCCGATTTTGGCATGTCCAGGCGAGGGTTTTTAAAGGAGAAGATCAGGTTGCTTATGGTTGGTGGATATTGGGGCGCTCAATTGTCCTTCAGCTAACAGTTTCCTGCGTTCCGGGTCCTGTGGTTGGTTTTAGGGTGCGGACGCCCCCAGGGTTTGGGGGAGCACTGCTGCTGGGGGCTCTGCACGCTGTGGCCGGCTGTGACCCTGGTGAGACCCGCCTGAGAGTCACTCCACCACCTCCCGACTCCGTTTTACGTGTCTCAGCCATAGACCTATTTCGTTTTATCTCTTTAGCACTGACAAGGAGACGCGCCCGGTGTTGCGGATGGGGGCGCCCCGGGCTGCTGCTGCCGCCTCGGGCCTGAACCCCAGTCCCGATCCTTTGTCGGGAGCGCGCGTCGGCAGTCGGAGCCGCTTTCCCGCCCAAGCCGCACCCAGTCGCGCTCACCACCTGCCCGGGGCCCGGAAGTCGGCCTCGGGGAGCGGACTCAGGTGTGGGGGTCCCGGGAGCCCTGCGGAGCGGCGCCAGACGCGGACCACGCCGCGTAGTCCCCGCGAAGGACAGAGCCGCGCGTGGAGGCGGGCAGGGGCGGGAGGGGGCGGGGCTGCGGACGGGGGCGTGTCTGAGGGGCGAGGCCGGGGCGGGGCTGCGCGGCCGGACGGGGGCGAGGCCGGCCCCCAGTGCGCAGGCTCAGTTCCGCGCGGCCCGCCCTCTCTGGTCAAGGAGGCGCAAGGTCTGAGGCGGCTGCCTCGCCCGGGACGGCGACGCGGACGTGAGTGCGTGCGCGCGGCCGGCGCGGGGACTGGGTAAGGGGCTGTGGGCGCCCGGGGCAGTCGCGGAAAAGAGACCCGCGGGATGCGTCTGGTCCGCCGGGGCGGTGTCCCGTCCGCGGTCGCGTCGAGCTGAGCGCGCCCGCAGGGGCTGCTCGGGGACGAGCCTGTGGACGCGCCCGGGGCCCCGCGGGGACGAGCCTGGGGGCGTCCGCCTTAGCAAGGAGGCCTCCTGTATGACCGGCGGTCCTCGCTTCGAGTCATCACCCCTACCTGGTGAGGCCGTTGCTCCATCGGCCCATTTTACCGACGGGCGCAGAGAAGCTCGTCCATCTGCCTGCGGTCACACTGCACGCCCGAGCCCTGTGCTGCCCGGGGGGCGAGAGCGTCCACACCACGCGGGTCCCACCCAGCGGTGAGGGCAGCCCTGAGGGTTACATCACAGCCTAAGTACCAGGTCTGTCTCCGCCGCCCGGCGGTCGGATAAGCTCCCCTAACCTGCGTCCCTGTTTCCCCCTTTAAAATGTAATCGAGTTTTTTTTAGAGCAGGTTCAGCTTTACAGAAAGCTAGGACAGGGAGTTCCCACTTACCCCCTCCCCCATTCACGGTCTCCCCTGTTAACGTCTTGCATTTTTGTGATACATTGTTACAATTACAGAACCAATTTTGATACAGTCTCATTAACTAAAGTCCATAGTTAGGTCTATGAGTTTTGGCAAATACCGTGATGTCACGTGTCCAGCATTGCAGAATCATACACACTGGCCTACAAATGCCCGGGGCTCCACCTGTTTACCCCGCCTCCACCTGAACCGGCCGAAACCACTGGGCTTCTTCTGTCGCTATATAGTTGTAATCTTACAGTATGTAGGCTTTTCCAGCTGGCGTTTTTCACTTAGCAATATGCATGTAAGTTTCCTCCACATCTTTTAGTGGGTTGGTAGCTTATTATTATTACTATTTTTGCTGAATGATATTGCGTTGGATGGCTGTGCTACCGTTTGTTATCCATTTTATCTATGGCAGGACAATTGGCTGCTTCCAGTTTTTGGCATTTAATGAACAAAGCTGCTGTAAACATCTATGTGTAGTTTTTATGTGAATATAAGTTTTTCAACTCCTTTGGTAAATATCTATGTGTGCAGTTGCTGGATCATATAGTAAGTCTGTTTAGCTTTGTAAGAAACTGCCAAACTGTCTTCTGAAGTGGCTGCACCATTTTGCATTCATGCCAACCATGAATGAGAGTTCCTGTTGTTGCTGGTACTTGGTGTTGTCAGTGTTTTGGATTTTAACCAGTCCGGTAGGTGTGTAGTGGTATCTCATTTTTGTTTTAATTTGTGATTCTTTAATTAAATGATGTTGAGCACCTTTTTGTGTGCTCTTTTGCCATCTGTGTACCTTCTTTATGAGGTATATGTTCAGATCTTTTGCCCATTTTAAATTGGGTTGTTTGTTTTTTTCTTGTTGAATTTTAAGAGTTCACTGTACATTTTGGATACAGTCCTTTGTCATATGTGTTTTGCAAATATTTTCTCCCACTCCGTGGCTTGTCATTCTCTTAAGACTAGTAGTTCATAGAGCAGAAATATTACATTTTAATGAAGCCCAACTTATCTATTTTTGCTCTCCTGGATTATACTTTTAGTGTTTTGTCTAAAAAGTCATTGCCAACTTTAGGGTCACCTAGATTTTCTCCTATGTTGTCTTCTAGATGTTTTTATAGTTTTGTGTTTTGCATTTAGATCTGTGATCAATTTTGAGTTAATTTTTGTGAAATGTGCAAGGACAATGTCTAGATTCATTTTTCTGCATGTGGGTGTTCAGTCTCCAGCACCATTTGTGGGGAAGACTCTCCTTTCTCCATTGAGTCGCATTTGCTCCTTTATCAAAGATCAGTTAACTTAATTTTTGTGAGTTTATTTCTAGACTGTTCTGTTCCATTGGTCTATTTGTCTAATCTTTCACCAATTCCATTCCATCTCAATCACCCTAGGTTTATACTGTCGTAAGTCAGCAGTGTCAGTCTTTTGCTCTTCTTTAGTATTGTGTTGGCTATTCCGGGTTGTTTGTTTTTCCATATAAAGTGTAGAATCAGTTTGCCAATGTTCACAAAGTAACTTGTTGGGATTTTGATGGGATTGCATTGACTCTGTAGCTCATGCTGGGGAGAGTTGACGTCATGATATTGAGTCTTACTAACTACAAACATGGAATATCTCTCAGTTTGTTTAGATCTTTTTTGATCTCTTTCATTAAAGTGTGGTAGTTTTCCTCATATAGATCTTGTATGTATTTTGTTAGATTTATACCTATTTAATATTTTATTGGTCTAATGCAAATGGTGTTGTGTTTTAATTTCAAATTCCAATTGTTTATTGCTAGTATATAGGAAAGCAATTGACTTTTGTGTATTAATCTTGTATCCTGCAACTTTGCTATAATTGTTTATCAGTTGCAGGAGGGTTTATGTTTGATTTTTTTGGATTTTCTACATAATCAAGTCATCCGTGAACAAAGACAGTTTTATTTCTTCCTTCCCAATCTGTATACCTTTTATTTCCTTTTACTGTCTTATTGCATTAGTTAGGACTTCCAGTATGATGTTTCAGTGGTGAGGGGGAGTTCTAGTTTGCTAATGCTGCTAGAAATGCAAAACACCAGAAATGGATTGGCTTTTATAAAAGGGGGTTTATTTGCTTACACAGTTACAGTCTTAAGGCCATAAAGTGTCCAAGGTAACACATAAACAATCGGGTACTTTCACTGCAGCATGGCCAATGGCGTCCGGAAAACCTCTGTTAGCTGGGAAGGCATGTGGCTGGTGTCTGCTCCAAAGTTCTGGTTTCAAAATGGCTTTCTCCCAGGCCATTCCTCTCTAGGCTGCAGTTCCTCAAAAATGTTACTCTTAGTTGCTCTTGGGGCATTTTTCCTCTCACATCTTCTCCGGAGCAAAGGTCTGCTTTCAGTGGCTATCTTCAAACTGTCCCATCATCTGCAGCTCCTGTGCTTTCTTCAAAGTGTCCTCCTTGGCTATAGCTCCTCTTCAAAATGTCACTCACAGCTGCACTGAGTTCTCTCTGCCTGTCGGCTCATTTATATGGCTCCGCTGATGAAGGCCCACCCTGAATGGGTGGGGTCATGCCTCCTTGGAAATATCTAATCAGAGTTATCACCTACAGCTGGGTGGGGCACTTTCCATGGAAACACTCAAAGAATTGCAATCTAATCAACACTGATAGGCCTGCCCACACAAGATTACATCAAAGATAATGGTGTTTGGGGGACATAATACATTCAAACCGGCACAGGGGGACATCTTTTCTTGTTAACTGATCCTAATGGGAAAGCATCTAGTTTCTTACTATTAAGTATGATGTTGGCTGTAAGTTTCTTTGTAGATGTTCTTTGCTGAGCTGAGGAGGTAACCCTCTGTTGCTAGTTTGCTGGGAGATTTGTCATGAATGGGTATTGAACTTTGTGAAATGGTTTTGCTGTGTCCGGTGATGTCATCCTATGATTTCCTTTCTGTAGCCTGCTGATGGGTTCATCACAGGAATTGATCTCAAGCTGAACCAGCCTTGCACACCTGGGATAAATCACTTTGGTCATGGTGTGGAATTCTTTTTATTCGCTGCTGGAATTGATTTGCTGAGATTTTTTTCAGGATTTTAACATCTACGTTCATGAGAGATGTTGGGCTGCGACATTCCTTCCTGTTATGTCTTTGGTATTAGTATGAGGCCAATGCTGGCCTCATAGGAGGACCTAGGAAGGGCTCTTCACTTGCCCTCTAGCACCTTCAATTCCTGTTTTCTTCTGAAGGAAGATGAACTGAAAGGCAGTTATGTTTTTGCAAATGTTAAAATGTAACATCCAGGAATGAATGCACCAATGACAAGTGTACAATTTAGGGGAGCCCACAGAGTGGCTGCTGCAGAGCGACTCGCAACCCAGCAGCAGAGCCGCCCTCACCCCTGGGAGCCACCCCCCTGCCCCAGTGCTGCTTTTGTGTCGGAGCCTTCCCTGCTGTCGGGTGCTCTGTTTCCCGGCTGTGCAGTATTCCGAGCTGCGACTTTCAATTGCTTATTTTTAGGACAGGAGTGATGGTGTCCCGCCTGGTGCACAGGTGGCTTGCTGGGCGCTCCGGGGCGTCTCCTGGGTGGTGGCCCAAGGGCCCTCACGGAACCCTGGTGCGGACAGCAGGCGCCTTCGGCCCCCCTGCCTGCAGAGCCTGCACCTCGACTGCCCGGCCACACCAGGTGACCCTCACCCAGGAGCGCTACCCCGTGCAGCGGCTGCCTTTCGCCGTGGTGTCCAAGGACGACTTGGCTGCCTTCGAGCGAATCGTGCCCGGCAGGGTGATCACGGACCCCAAGGAGCTGGAGGCCGCCAACGTGGACTGGCTGCGAGCGGTGCGAGGTAAGTGGGCTCGGGAAACGGGTGCGGGGCCGCGAGGGAAGCCACAACCGTCCCCGGGGAGCAGCGGCCTCCTGGCCGTGGGCAGGAGAGTGCTGGGGGTGCTCCTGCCCGGAAGCCTTCCCTGTAAAAGCGGCTCTGTGCCGGCGAGTTTGAAGTGTTCAGAGAATAAAATCTGTAGCGTTTATGGTGGTGCCTGACCGCTGCAAACAGAAGAGGACACAGCCCCCTGCTGCCTGATGTGAGTGTGTGTGTTTCAACTGCCACACACCTCTCATCTCCTGTGTTAGTTTCCTGGGGCTGCTGTAACAAATTGCCAAATTGCTTGAAATGACATTAAGTCCTCAAGCCAGGTGGCCGCGCCCCCCTGCAGAGGCTCCAGGGGAGCAGCCTGCCGCCCCCCAGCTCCCCTGGCTGTGGCCGCTCCAAACCCCTCCGCTGTTTCCCGGGGCCTCTCCTCTCGTGGCTTCTCCTCCTCTGCTCCGTAAAAGGACATTTGTGTTTGGATTCATGCTCTGCCCGGATGACCCAGTGTGATCTTGTTTCGCCCTCCCAAAATTCATTACATCTGCAGAGGCCCTTTAACCAAATGGGGCTGCACGCCAGGTTCTGGGGCTGAGGGGGAGACAGCCAACCCAGTTTGGCTCCCGAGGGTGGATCCCCCGCCCCGACCTGTCCTGCTTCACACCTGCCTTCCCAGCCTCCTAGATAAGGGAGAGCAAGTAGTTTGATAAAACACCTGTTCTCCCCTGAAATGGTATTCAGAGGCAATGCACCCTCCCTACTCACACAATTTCAAAAGCCAACATGACAACATGGAAGGAATTTGCAACAAAATATGTATTTAGACGTGTAATACCAGGGCACGCTGAATCTCCAGGTCCTTGGACTATGGCTAGATCCCTGCAAATGGGACAGCGACAAGGGCAGGTCCACGGAACTGTGCTAATTGCTGACTCAAATACCGGAAAGGGCTGGGACGCCTGTATTAACTCCTGACTGCTAAAATGTGTACCACACAATGGGCTGGCTTAATAGCAGGAATTTACTGGTCCAAGGTTTCAGAGGCTGGAAGGCTGGCTTCCTCCCAGGGTTGGGGCCAGACTTATTAGTCTTGATTAGGGTGTGACTTTTGATTAGGTTGTTTCCATGGAAACATGACTCACCCAATTGCGGATGGGACCTTTTGATTAGATGTTTCTATGGAGGTGTGGCCCTGCCCATTTAGGGTGGGTCTTAACTAATAACTGGAGTCCTTTAAGAGGAACAGGAGTCAACAGACACTTGGAGACACTTGGAGATGCAGACAGAAGGACATTTGGGGATGCTAAGCTAAGAAATGAAGCCTGATGTTTGCCCCAGAGAAGCTAAGAGAGGACCCCCAGATGCTTAGAGAGAAATGCCCTGAGAGAACAAGCAAGAATGCACAGGAGCTGAGAGAGAAAAGCTAAGAGAGAGAGAAGCCAGAGACATTTTGGAGGAAGTCATTTTGAAACAACCCAGGAGCAAAGGACCAGCAAACGCCAGACACGTGCCTTCCCAGCTGACAGAGGTGTTCTGGACACCATCGGCCATCCTTCAGTGAAGGTACCCGATTGTTGATGCCTTAGTTTGAACACTTTTATGGCCTTAGGACTGTAAATTTGTGAACTAATAAATCCCCTTTATAAAAGCCAATCTAATCATTTCCAGTGTTTTGCATGATGGCAGCTCTAGCAAACCAGAACACTGGCTATCTTTGGGGTTCCTTGCTTTTCCATCACATGGTGATGTGCATGGCAGCATCTTCTCCTTTCTCTTCTGGATTCTGTTGACCTCCAGCTTCCGGCTGCTCCCTGTGGCTTCTTTCTCTCTGTCCAATTTCCTTTGCTTAAAAAGACTTTGGCCATATTGGGTTAAGGCTCCCCCCGTCCACAGGGCCTGGGAGAGCATGGGTGGGGCGAGGCCAGGAGAGCCTGGGGTTCAGGGGTGCCCAAGGGTCAGGAGTGCTGGGGGGTCAGGGGTGCCAGGGCCTGGGGATGTTGGGGTTCTGTGAGGGAGGCAGTGGGTAGAATGAGGGGGCCGCAAACTCTCAGCCAGGTAGGGAGGGAAAAAGTAGGGACCTGACAGAATGAGGGACAGTGACAAGGTGGCCATGGTCCTGGCAAGGGGGTGCTGTGCCGTTTGAATGTATTATGTCCCCCAAATGCCATTATCTTTGATGTAATCTCCTGTGGGCAGATGTATCAGTGTTAATTAGATTGTAATTCTTTGCGTGTTTCCATGGAGATGTGCCCCACCCAACTGTGGGTGATGACTCTGATTGTATAACTTCCATGGAGGTGTGGGCCTGCCCTTTTAGGGTGGGTCTGAATTAAATTACTGGAGCACTATATAAGATCAGACAGAAGGAGCAAGCTGCTACAGCCAAGAGGGACACTTGAAGAAAGCACAGGAGCTGCAGATGAGAGACAATTTGAAGATGGCTGTTGAAAGCAGACTCTTGCTCTGGAGATGAGAGAGGACAAATACCCCACGTGCAACTAAGTGACCTTTTTGAGGAACTGCAGCCTAGAGAGGAATGTCCTGGGAGAAAGCCGTTTTGAAACCAGAACTTTGGAGCAGACACCAACTACATACGTGCCTTCCCCGCTAACAGAGGTTTTCTGGACACCATTGGCCATCCTCCAGTGAAAGTACCTGATTGTGATGTGTTACCTTGGACACTTTATGGCCTTAAGACAGTAACTGTGTAACCAAATAAACCCCCTTTATAAAAGCCAATCCATCTCTGGTGTTTTGCATTCCGGCAGCATTAGCAAACTAGAACAGATGCCTTGCTCAGCGGGGAATTGTGGGAGCAAGCTTGAATGTTGGGAATGGTGTTTGGGGAGCGAGGTACCAGAGGTGAAGTTCCCAGGCTGGAGGCAGCCATACCCTTGGGAGGGAGCAGCCAACGGGTGCAGGACTGGGACCTGGGAAGAGAAGAGTCAGGGACCTGTGTCCGGGGGTGGGATGTGTCATCTGAGCCATGGTCAGCAGTTTCCTGGGAAGGCCCCTCAGTACACACCCGAGGCTGTGGCTCACGTCTCCATCAGGGCCAGCCCACCCTGCCGTGCAGCAGGATGCGGCCGTGGACACCACAGACAAAGGGGCCCGGCCACAACCTGTGAAACTTTATTTACAGAAGAGGTGCCAGTTGGGTCTGGCCCTGGCCATCCAGGTGGGCAATGAAATCGCTGAGGATTATGACTGGAGGCCTCCAGGGAGGGCCGGGGAGCCAGAAGCACTGATGGCCTTGAGGGCAGTGCCCGGAGGATCGGCACTGGCGTTGGCAATGTCGGGGAGCCCTGGGGACTACTGGGGCACCCTGAGGCCAGGCACCTCTCGGCCCAAGGAGATCTGTGTCCAGATCTCAGCTTCCACGGTTCTGCCCTTGAAGTCCTTCCTTCAGTTCGTCCCTTCTCTGTCCCTTTCAGGCTGGCAGTGGTTCTGCGCATACCAATTTCATAAAGCCCTTGTCAGCTTTGCCTGCAGTGCCCAGGGGTCTAAACCATCCAACAATAGGGCTTCCCACAGATCCTTCCTGGACAGTTGCATTTCCAGGTCTGACGTCCACAGAAGTGGCCGACTAGATCTGTGTTCAGTCACACCCTCGTGCGAAGCACTGTCCTCTGGAGACTCTTCTGGAGCTCAGGGGTCCCTGGCAGAGCCGCTTCGGGCCCTGGTCTCAGAGCACACCATCTGGGTAGGTGGAGAATTTCCAGTGACATGTTCATCATGTCCCTTCTAGGCCCCACCGGAAGTGCCATCAGCCCCCGCATTTCCATGACAGGCTCTTCGGAGCACTCCAGGCTGTTTCCATCAAGCTCCTCACAGTTCCTCCAGCCCCTTCCCATGACCCAATTCCAGGGCCATGTCCACAGTTTTAGCTGTTTGCAATAGTGGTACCCCACTTGCCAGTTCCAAAAACTGCCTTTCAAAAATACCACACGCTGGATTTGGCCTGGGGCGTGGGGTGGCCCCGCCTCCCTGCCCGTGACCCGTACCTCAACCACCCATCCACGCTAGCTAAGCTGACATGGAGTGCCTCCCTCTGCGGCAGCCACCTTTCACTGTGGGGTGAGGGGAGGCCTGGCCGCCTGGGAGCGAGTCGTCCCTCACATGGCGATGTCCCCTCCTTTCTCCTTCTGGTTCTCGCTCTTTCCCGCTTCTGGCTCCTGCCATGGCCTTTTTTCCCTCTGTGTCTGGATTTCTCCTGCTTATAAAGGACTAATAATCTGGATTAAAGCCCACCCTGATTTAGTTAGGCAACACCTTACCTAAAAATAAGACCTTTAAAAGGTCCAGTTTATAATGGGGTCATGGCAGAGGGCTGCAGGTAAGATTAAGGACGAGTGCCTTGGGGGCACGTAATCCATTCCAGTAACATCCTCTACAACCTCCTCTCCCTCTCTGCCGTCCACACACATGCACATACATGGCACCATGCACACACATAGGTACACAGTGCATCACCACACATGCCCACATGCATGCACACACACACCGCACCATGTACACATATGGGACCACACACACATGCATGTATACACGGCACCATGCACACATACATGGACGTGCACACATGCATGTACACAGTGCACCACACACACATGCATGTACACACCGCGCCATGCATACATGCACGTACATGTATATACAGCACCATACATACACGTACACATGCATGTATACAATGTATACATGTGCATACATGTACGCACATACACATTCATGCACGTACATGCACACACGCTGACACACAAGGGCAAATGTGCACACACACAGAAGCGTCGGCATCAAGAGGCATGCGAGGTCCTCTGTGTGTGTGGTGAGGTTGGCCTGTATCCTGAGGCTCTGTGGCGCATGCCCTAGGTCTCCACAGCGGCATGAATCTCTCTCTGTACTTACATGTCCCATGGGAGACGCTGAGACTGTGCACTCACCCTGTGGCTCTCCAGCTGTCACACATGAACTTCAGCATCTACCAAGGATTCCTGCCAGGGTCTGTTATTGCAATGGCTGCCAAATGGTGGTTTTCTAAACTCAAGAGTCTGCCCACATCTATTCACGTGTGTGGTATTTGTCCCTGGGGTCAGGGGTTCTTGCTCTGTCCAGTGGGCCCTGGTTCTTGGCCGCCATTACGTCTTGGATGCCTGGCCTGCTCCAGTTTGGCCCGTGGGAGCCCTTGAAGCAGGGTAGTCAGCCGTGGACCCACCATGCTTCCTCCATGACAGCCAAGTCAGGGCCAGGACGCCCCACTCTAGGCTCACTGAGGTGTGGAGAGCTCAGCTGTGTGCACTTGTGGCTGCAGGCGCTGGCACGTTGTGACTGTGCCCTTCGGGTCTCACATCGAGGGCTTCCGAGCCACGTGACCTACGGTCCATGTCTGCCCCTTGGCTGCGCTGGCCCCCGTGTGACATCTGCCTTATCCCATCATATCCCGATTGCTGGCATCTGGCAACTCCAGGCCTTTGCTCTTAGGAACCATGGCAGGTGGCGTGCCCTTGCACACAGGTGCTGGGGTGACACACGGCTGCCAGCTGACTCCCATGTGCTGCCCCCTTCACCCTCCACCAGCGCCGGAGCGTGGCGCTCATTTCCAACATTTGTTCTTATGCTTGCACATGGCGACATGGCCCACCTCACTGATGATGAACAAAGTGATTTTAAGAAGCAGCCCGGCTTTCTCGGGAGCTTGGGCGGGGCTGGTGGCAGAAACACCACGGCCGGCGTCCTCTCCCTGCAGTGTGGACGACTGGGTAACCCGAATCTTTCTGCACAGGCTGTAGCAAGGTGCTGCTGAAGCCCAGGAGCACGGAGGAAGTGTCCCACATCCTCAGGTAGGACAGACTGGTGGAGAGGCTAAGGGCTGGGAGGAGGAGGGCGGAATGTTCTGGAGCAGCCTCCTGGGGCCCCCCAGAGTACAGTTGGGGGTGGCTTGTCACCAGGGCATTGCCTTGGAGAGCTCCGGCTCATGCAGCTTGAAAGGGGCTCTTAGCACACTTTTCAGGGAAGAAAATGGACCTTTCTTTAAAAAGTCATTTTTCCAAGAAGACTTGGAAAACATAGGAAACCATGGAGAAAAAAATGTAACAGTGACCAATGATTTCTCCACCCAGGAGAACCCATTTTGGTTTCTCTTCCCTCCATATCTTTTCTGCATATGTGGAGTTTTTCAAATGTCATTGCACTGAGCCCACCATGCTGTGGGCTTTTCCTCATTTAGTGCTAGCCTGGGTCCTGCTCTTGGGGGCGAGTGTCTCTCCCTCACCTTGGCCACTCGGGAGGCCCCAGCCCCGGCTGCTCTTTGCTGACTGGCCCCCATAGCTGGAGACGGGCTGTTTCCGGTTCACGTCCCCATCAGTGACGTTAGAGCGGCTGTGGTGGGTCAGCTTCAGGCACGGGCGTGGTTACTCCAAGACCCCTTCCCGGCAGTTCGCCCCTCAGAGGGGGGTCTGTCCGATGTCTGGACAGGCTGCCTCCCGGGACCTGGCTGCCGGTGAAGAGCCCACCTGGGGACGCAACGAAGGCTGGTGGGCAGGGGGCAAAAACGCAGGGGGAGCGGAGGGAGACAGGTGGGACCCTCCGTGGGCGCCGGCCAGCCTCCGGAGCCTTCCCGGCTTCCCTCTGCATTTGAAGGACTTAGGACACACAGGTGGCCGTCCTGCCCAAGAAGGTCATTGCGTGTGTGCCCAGGGGCCCTGTTGTGCTGGTGTAGTAGGGGGTGAGGGGGTGGCGAGGGGCAGGAGCACTCTACGGGCACCGGCGATTTGGGCCAGGCTGGCCACGCGCTTTGGGCCCGGGTTGCCGGAGCCCCGAGTGTCCTGTGCAAGCGTTGCAGTTCCACGTGTCTGGCCGTGCAGTGGCGTGGGGGCAGCCAGGGCCTGACGCCCCGTCTCGTTTCAGGCACTGCCATGAGAGGAACCTGGCGGTGACCCCGCAGGGTGGGAACACGGGCATGGTGGGTGGCAGCGTCCCCGTCTTTGACGAGGTCATCGTGTCCACCGCCCTCATGAACCAGGTCGTCAGCTTCCACGGCGTGTCCGGTAAGCGCGTGGCCCCTAGGGCTGGATGCAGTTTTCCGCCTGTCCCCGCTGGGAGCGGGCATGGCGAGGGGCCCGAGCCAGGGAAGGCCACGGCCGCAGCCCCTGCGCCCAGCCCTGCTGTTGGGCCCGGCTCAGCCCCTGGACGGCATCTGCCGTGGGGCGGGGCCTCGGCTTGTCCTTTGGCTGGTGTGCGTTGTGGGCTGGATACTGGGGGAGGCGGACCAGCGCATTGCTCCAGAACCTTCCAGGTCTGACGTTTCGGGCCACCAGGGTCCTCTGGAGCTTTGCAGGTGGAATGAATGGAGGGGCCTGCCCATGTTGACTTAGTTTAGCTGATCGGAGCAACCGGTGGTGTTTCCTCCCGGCAGGTCTGTGGCCCCGGCACTGCCGGCACTTGAGGGGTCGTTCCTTGTGTGGGGCCGCCCGGGGCTGGGGTTGTGATGGCCACAAATGCCCCCAGTGCCTGTCAGACACCCCCTGTGGGGAACCCCAGCCCCACAGCCGGCTCTCGCCTGCCCCCTTCCATGGGCCGTCTCCCCACCTAAACCCATGTCCGTGAGGTAGACGTGTGTTCCTCACCACCTTTGCCTTACTGTTTTCCCTTTCTTTAGCCCTGTGGTCGCTAAAGTTGCATTTAAGTTCAGCTGCTCCCGCTGGGGTGGAGGCTGGGGTGGGCACCCCCCGGGTTCCCGTGTGGACGCTGCCCTGTGATCTGGGCTGCTCTTGGCAGGAGTTCTGGTCTGCCAGGCCGGCTGCATCCTCGAGGAGCTGACCCAGTACCTGGAGCCGCGCGGCTTCACCATGCCCCTGGACCTGGGCGCCAAGGGCAGCTGCCACATAGGGGGCAACGTGGCCACCAACGCGGGCGGGCTGCGTGTCCTCAGGCACGGCTCACTGCGCGGCACCATCCTGGGCCTGGAAGTGGTGAGCTACATGGGGCAGCCTCCCAGGGCAGGCCCCTGCCTCTGCCCCCTGTCCCTGACCTCTGACCCCTGTCCCCTGCCCCACATGTCAGGCCCCTCCCTGGACCTGACCCCTGACCCCTGCTCACGCCTCAGGCCCCCTGCCCCTGACTCCTGCCCTCCAGGCCTCTAGTCCCCTGACTAGCTGCCCCCCCCGGCCCCTGACCCCCAGCCCTTGCCCTGACCCCTGACCTCTGACCCCTGCCATACTGCCCGGTGGTCCCTGGCCCCCTGCCTGCTGCCCTGCTTCTCCCTATCCACATCTCAGGCCTCTCCCTGGCCCTGACCCCTGCTCACGCCTCAGGCCTCTCCCTGGGCTCCTCCCCCTGCCCTTCCCTTGCCCCCGCCCTTCACTGGACCTTTCCTGGTGGTCGCGGGACAGTGGCCGGGGTCCCTGGGGGTAAGCTCCCTCTGGGGGAGCCCCGGGTACCTGCCCTTGGGGTGGCCCCTCTCCAGGGACATCCCGAAGGGCATCCTGGCCCCTGCTGTCCCTGCAGGACCCGGGTGGGGGCAGCTCTGCAGGGCCCCTCGCTCCGGCCCAGGACGCTTGGGTCCCCACTGGGGGAGGACATGTCCCAGACAGCAGATGTCTGGGCCTGGGCTTGGGGCCCCATTGGGTTACAGCCCCCTCTCAGTGAGACCACCCCCTCCGTGGGGCCAGTGGTGCCCTCGCGCCCCCACCCCACCCCAAACGAGGTCCCAGGCAGGGGCTGTGGCCAGCCCTGGTCTCACCTGGGTCAGGTTTTCAGGGCCCGGAGCATACAAGTGAACCCGAGTTTGCCTGGGACCACGGGGAGGGAGCTGGAGGCGCTCCCCAAACCCGTCCCTGGGTCCCCTCCCTGGGGGTTTTGTGTCCCTCATCTCCCCAACCTTTTCTTGGGTCCCTGAGCCCTTTTCCCACTCAGCTCCTCTACGAGCTGCTGCTCTCTATCAACTCCCACCTCTCGAGCCCCAGGTGCCCTGAGTCTGTGATTCCATTGTTTCGAAAGGACACTGTTTTCTGTTCTATTTATCCAAGTGGACGAGTCTCATACAAACCTGTGGGCATTACTTCCCTTTGCTCAACAACCAAGTTCCAAGAGCTTTTGTGTCCCGGCTGCTGCTGACCGTTGTTGCGTTAATCTAGTTCTTGTCCCGTGGGCTCTTCCAGCGAGCCCCCCGCCGGCAGCGACGGCAGACGAGGCTCAGGCGGGCACCTGGGGACCCTGTGGCTGGGGCGTCGGGGGTCTGGGGGTCCGGGCCTCTGCCGTTCCCTCTGCTGCTCCTGCCCCATCCGCCTCCTTCTGGACTCGTCCCCCTGGCAGCGGGTGGGGACCTCCTGCACTGGTTCTGTCCGGGGCAGGTCGGGATGGCTGCACCCCAGGGCCTCTGGCAGCTGTGCCCCGAGCCTGCAGTGGAGGTGTCTGCCCAGCTCGCAGCCCGGGGTGCCCCGGTGTCCCCCTGTGGCTCTGGCAGGGGTCAGCAGCCCCGGTGAGCCCTGCCCCGCCGCCCCTCCCCACCAGGTGCTTGCTGACGGCACCGTCCTTGACCTCCTGAGCTGCCTGCGGAAGGACAACACCGGTTACGACCTGAAGCAGCTCTTCATAGGGTCGGAGGGCACCCTGGGGGTCGTCACCGCCGTGTCCGTCCTGTGTCCGCCGAGGCCCGAGGCTGTGAACGTGGCTCTCCTGGGTAGGCCGGCTGGGGGGGGGGGGCTTCCTGGCTGCCCCGTTCCCAGAGGCAGAACTGCGTGGGGGTCAGAGGAGCCCGGGGCTGCGTCCCTCTCCCGGCTTCTCTCTCCGCTTCCGGGACCCAGGCTGGCCACCCTGGCGGGCACACAGCGTAGGTTTGGGGTCAGAGGCCTGCTCTGTTCTGTACGAAACGGGGATGTCGGTCATCTTTTTACACCCATTTTGTTGGTGACTTAAGTGGTTTCTAGTGTAAGACTACACAGGAGATGAAGCCGCGTGGCACCAAGGGCTCCGATCCGTTCATGGCAGAGCTGCCCCTGAAGGGAGCGCCGGGGTCTCCTTCTTGGCAGACGGGCAGGTTCAGCCGCCGTAAAAGGGGCACCTGAGCCCACCCCCCAGCCCCTGTGCAGTTCCTTTGCTCCCCTCTACCGCAGACTGTAAAAAATAAGTTTACATGCACTGTCTTTAATTCTTCTCCTCCTGTCATCTGTTTCCGTCTCCTTTCTTGCCTTCTTGAGTTGGTTATGTTTGTCATAGCATTTTATCTACGAGAGCAGAAGTTATACAGGTCACCGTCCTTCTAGAAGTTACAACAGGTGTATGTAACTCGCCAAATCTAAACTAAATCAATGCATTTACCCTCCCAGAAGATTCAGGAATCCCAGGGTGCCTTAACTCTGTTTGTTCCCCTTCCAGCTTACATGTTATTTTCAATTCCATCTTTTAAGAAGCCTCTCTAATCATAATTGTCATTGTTTTGTGAACCCCCTTCTTCCTGCTTGCATCTAACCTTCTATTTGGGATCATGTTCCTCGAAAATATATCCTCAGTCATTTCCTGTAATGCAAGTCAGTGGCTGAATGTCTTAAATCAGTGGATTAGTGTCTTTTATCATTTCAAGAAACTTCTTAGATGTTACTTCTCCAGGTATTGCCCACGTTTCTTCTCATTCATGCCTGTGATTAAACATGTGATGGAACTTTTCAGTCTCTCCTCCATCCCTTAACCTCCCTTCCACATTCGCCTCTTTTTCACCCTTTTTTGCATTCTGGACAGTTTCTTCTGATTGTCTTCTGCAATGTTTAATATGCTGCCAAACCATCTGTGGAGGTATTTTTTCCCCTATCTGTTGAATTTTTAATCTCAAATATTATAGTTTTCATTTCTAGAATTTTTATTTGGTTCTTTCAGATTGGCAATAGCACTTATAGTTTTCTATCCCTTGTAGATATTTTCAAGCTCATCATTTCTATCTTTAAACATAGTAAGCGCAATTGTTTTATAATCTGGTCATTTTATTCGTTCACGTCTGCATGGTCAGCTGTTTCTGCTCTTTGCTGCTCATGGCACCTGTTTCCTATGTGCTTGATTATCTTCGGTAATGTGCAGCTCATAATAATCTCAGGAGCATTTGTGGGGTTTTCCAGAGGCCAAGGATGAAGCTGCCTTCCTCCAGGGAGTGTCTGCGCTTGCTCTGCCAAGTGGGTGCATCCTGCTAGTCTGCAAGCAGCTCAGTTCCTGGGCTTGAGGTTCTGTGAACCGCCAGGTGATGCATCCCAGGCTGCAAAGCAGCGTGATGGTTCCGTGGTCATTATTTATCGAGAGAAAGCCCCCCCTTCTTTCCTCGTGTTCCGAGTGGCAGTGAGGCAATGTCCCCTGCATTCTCTCAGCATGGGGCTGGGGGGAGGCAAGCGGGCTTCTGGTTCACCCTTGCCCTGAACTTGTCATCCTGTGGACCCTGAGGCTGCACCTTCTGGCACGGGCCGTCCAGAAAGAGCGGCCCTGGGCTCGGGGCCAGCCCTGCCTTCCCGGGTCGCTGAGTCCCCCTGAATCAGACCCACTCTCTTGATATTTCCTTGTTCAGCATTTTTGGTTGTTCCCAGGGGATACTGGACCAAATAACCCAGCCCACCATTCCTGGAAGGCAGTGCTCTCCCCTCTCTCTTGAACTTTTGTCCCTACTTCTCCACCCACCTGCTCTTATCAAGGCCACTGGTGTCCCCCTGCTGCTCACCCAGGGTCAGTTCTCGCTGCCCCTCTCGCCTGCCCAGCCTCTGGCACAACCCTGCTCTCTTTGCTGCGCTTTCTCCCTCTTGGTCCCCTCCCCAACCTCCTGTGAGGCCCCTGTCTCCACCCAGGCTCAGGCCTGACCCTTTTCCCAGACTTGTTTCCTGGTGGCATTATCCAGATCAATCCCTTACAGTCCGTCCGCATTTCACCCATTTGCACTCACATGCCCAGCCTCCCACGGGACAGCACTGAGCCAGTGGAGAGGCTCTCAAACCGAACTTGTCGAGTCCAAACAGGCCCCGAGAGTCCCACCCAGCTGCCCCCCGGGTTCTCCCATCTCAGGATGTGGCAGCTCATCCTTCCAGTTCCTCAGGCTCATGCAGAAGCTGTCTTTCCACTCCCACCACCCTTGTCACCCCAGCAGGCCACCTGCTCCCAGGCTGAGCTCTCCCAGGACCCCGTTCACAGCCAAGCGATTCCGTGCAGCCGCGTCGGCTCTCTCTCGCCAGGCCTTCCCTCCTCCCTCGTAAGATGTGCAGTCATTGCCCGGCCTGTTCCGACCTCGCCCCCAGCGGCTCCCAGCCGCGCTTCCCCTCAAGGCGCTCCTCGGACATGCCGGGCAGTGTCTGCTGCTGGCCTCTGTGCACTTGAGCTTCTCTTCAGAACAGTCTTTTCCTGATGTCCACATTGCCCCTTGCTGCCTCCCATTCTCAGTTCTGGGAGACCCTGAAAACTGACGCCCCCTCTCCAGCCGTGGCTCCCTGGGCCCCCTGCCCTCGGCAGGCCCCCTTGTTTCCTCAGTTATGTTCTGCCTGCCCCCCTCCCCCAAACCTGGCACTAAACTCCTGGGGCAAGGCTTTGCTGACACCTCGGTGTCCAGAAAATGTTTGTCAAATGAATTCATAGGCAGCAATTAAAACCTCAGCACTGGTTGTACCAAGGGAAATTCAAGTCAGTTATCTAGTGCCAATTCCATTTCTGACACTGTAGACTTTTCAAAATGTCGCCTCCACTTGTGCCTCAGTTTCATCCCCCACTTTCTGAGCACGGTGTGGAGGCTCGTTGTCTGTGACCCTGGGGGTGAAGTAGTGACGTAGTTGCTGGCTGACAGTGGGCAGCCCCCTGCTCGCCGGCTCGGTGACGGCGTCCACAGGGGCTGGGTGGAGGGGTCTGGCCTCTCACCCTTCCTTCGCCGTGGGACCTCCTGCAGGTTGTGCGGGTTTCGCTGAAGTTCTGCAAACCTTCGAGACCTGCAAGCGGGTGCTGGGCGAGATCCTGTCAGCGTGCGAGTTCATGGACTCCGAGTGCGTGCAGCTGGTCCGGCGCCACCTCGGTCTCGCCTGCCCCGTCCGAGGTACTGACTGCGGCACCCGAGGCAGGGAAGCCCACCCTGCCCACTCTACGCATTGGGGTGGGCAAGAGCACGGGGAGCCGTCTCCTCTCTGCAGAGTGGTGGGCGACCAAGAGGAAGCTGATAGTGCCATAATTCAGGGGTCACCGACACGGGCTGAGCAGGGAGTCCTTCTTCACAGTCATCTAAAAATCTCACTCCCTGGTGAGTTCAGTTGAACGCTGTCAGTTGTGCCATTGCCTTGGGGACTTTACTCATCAGAAACGCCTGCTCCAAGGATGGGGCCCGGCACCCCAACCCAGCGGCTCCGTGGAAGGCACAAGCTGCGAAGCTTGGCTTTGCGTTCTGATCCGCATGGCGGTTCTGCTGCTTGCTGCCACGTGAGTGTCGGTCGATGCAACATTTTGGAAAGCAAGTTGGCATTTTGAACCAAGAGTCTTAAAAAATGTTCAGCCGTAGGTCTTCGTAATTTGACTTCTGAGACTCTACCCTGAAGAAATGTTCCTAAATTTGGAAAGTCTTTATGCCCTGAATTTTTAGTGAGGGGCTATTTTTGGTATAATAAAAGCTAAACGTCCAGTGGTAAAGAAGCCGCAGTGCTGACACAGGATAGGAGTGTCCGCTGGACGGAAGGTATGGCCCCAGGTGGGCAGTGTAGCCCCCGGGTGGGGGTGACAGCTACTGGGTAGGGGTTCAGCTTCCCGGGTGGGGGCTCGGCCCTGGGTGGGTGGACAGCGTAACCCCCGGGTGGAGGTTCGGCCCCCAGGGAGCCTTGCCTGGTGACCAGACCTCATGTCTGGGAAGTGTGTCCTGACGATGTGCTTAGAGCAGAGGCCGCCCCACGTGTCGGTGGCTGGTTTGCACTTGGCCGATCTCCCCATCCGTGTAGAAAAAGGGGAGGAGCTAAGTCAGAATAGAAACTGGTCATTTTTGGCAAGGTGGGAGATTTTCTTTTTGTTTCTATTTTTCTTTATTTTCCAAATCTCTTTTTGTGTGTGTATTTTACTCTCATAATGGGAAAGAGAACCAATAATGTATAAAAAGCCCCCTGGTGTTCTGCGTGACCTGAGAGAAATGTTAACAGCAGAATTTGCCCTCTGGCATGGAAAAATGCCGATATATGGAAAACAATTTATCGCCTTTGTGGTAAGAGGAGCTCGTAACATTTTCTTGGAGAGATGCCTGCCACTCAGTACGTTTTCCTTTATTGATTCAGTGAGTGTAAAAATAGCCACACTGGCCCGGAAAAAGCCACAAGTGTAAATCTCCTAATGACTCAGGAATGCTCGTTAGAACAGGCCTGGCATTGGGAGATGTGGCCATTTGCTGGAAGCATCAGTGTCGGGGATCCCGCCTTGTGGTCCCCAGTGGCCGCCCCAAGGTCCCCCCCTCCCGTCCGAGCCATGCGGTGCCCCCAGCCAGACCTGAGCAATGAGGGGAGGCTGGGAGGGGCGGGGGCTCTGTGTTTTCCCATGAGTGGTGGCGTCTCTCACGGTAGAGCCCTTTTAACCTGCGAGGTCCGTCCCCCCCAAGCCTCCGACTGCACAGCCGCCTCGGGGTCCCGGGGCCCCCTTGGTGCGTCACCAATGCTTCCTGTGCAGCGATGCGCGTCCCTTTTAATGCACTGCCGTGGTCTCGACCAGGGGCCCCGACACTGGCTCACCCCTTTTCTTGCTCATTTCCAGAAAGCCCGTTCTATGTCTTAATCGAAACCTCGGGCTCCAACGCAGGGCACGATGGCGAGAAACTGGGCGGCTTTCTGGAACATGCCCTGGGCTCCGGCCTGGTGATCGATGGGACGGTGGCCTCGGACCAGAGGAAAGTGAAGGTGCTTGGCTGCCCCTGGGGCCACTCCCTTACCTGGGGACGGCGGGTGTGGAGGTTGCCCCAGCTTTGCCTCAGCAGCCTGATGAAAACAGGTTCTTGGTGCAGGTGGTTTCATCAGGACTTTCCGATGCGCCCTGCCCTGTCCTCCCCTCCCTCTCCCCCCACTCCCTTCCCTCACCCCAGATCCTCTCCCTGCAGCACCAGCAGTGTTCCACCTGGGGGAGGAGCGGGGAGCCTGGGCACAGTGTGCCCTCCAGGGGTTTCCCACTGTGGTCCTGGGCTGCAGTGTGCACAGCGGCCGGCAGGGGGCGGGTGGGCAGCAGGGCTGCCCCTCGGCAGGTGCGGGCAGGGAAGCACTGGTCACTCGGTCACTCGGTGGGCCTCGTTTACTCTACTTTGTTACAACTTTTCTTGATAGTTAGTGTTTATGGGTATTACACAAGAAGATACCAAGCTGAACTTGTCCCATGGCTGGGTCCTGCCAGCTGACCCCTCCCCACACCGACCAACTTCCCCCAGCTGACCCCTCCCCCAGCTGACCACCTCCCCCCAGCCGACCTCTCCCCACAGCCCACTCCTCCCCACAGCCGACCCCTCTCCCCAGCCAACCACCTCCCCCCACCGACACCTCCCCCCGGATGACCCCACCCACCTCCCTGACCACTTTGCAGCCTTCCCTGCACCCACCACACACTCAGCGCCGCTCCTCCCTGCCAGCCCTGCTCTCCCAAGACCCCCACGGACTCTGTCCTGGCCACATAGCCAGGTCCTCAGGCAGCCTCCAAGCCGGCCCCTGTGCCCTGTCCCAGGCCTGTCCCTGGCCTGTCCCGCCCAGACCTGGTGGTCCCGCCATCCTCCTGAGATTTGCTGAAGCCCAAACAGGAGCAGCAATGGTGGGAGACCTGAGGGAGTGGGAGAGAGCAGGGATGGGGTGGCGTGAGATGGGGCAGAGGCCCCCCAGAGCTGCAGGGGGCCCAGGGCTCCCCCAGAGGTGTCTGGGCAGGAGGTGGGAGGCATGGGGAGGCCCAGACAAGGTCAGGGGAGACGTGTGCAGGTGGGGGGTGGGCAGGGAGGGGAGGCGGGCGAGGAGCAAGGAGACAGGGCCAGGCCTGCCTTGGCGTTGACTCTCCTGATTCCTTTGCCCCCCAGAAGCCCCTGGCGGACCTTGGTGGTGGGTGAGGGGCCTATGCTTGGCCGCGGGGGCTCGGGGTGGCCTCTGGTGGCCCCTGTGGAGGTGGCGGTCGTCCAGCCCCCAAGGGAAGCCCAGGCCTGGGGCTGCGGGGGTCCCTGTGTTGCACTGTGGGCACTGAGGACCAGGCCCTCCCCTCCCTTCTGCCTTTCTGGGCTCCTCCCACCGCTTCCTTCCTTCACTGCTGTTTTAAGGGGGTCCTGGGGCTCTGCTTCCGTCCTCCGCCGGTCCCAGGACCTCTGGAGCAGCCGCTGCTCCCCGTGGATGTGCCCTGCAGGCCACTAAACTGCCCCTCCCCTGCCAGGCGCTGTGGGCCCTGCGGGAGAGGATCACCGAGGCCCTGAGCCACGACGGCCATGTCTACAAGTATGACATCTCACTGCCTGTGGAGCGGCTCTACGACCTCGTGGTGGAGCTGCGCGCCCAGCTCGGCCCCAGTGCCAAGCACGTGGTGGGCTATGGGCACCTGGGTGAGCAGGGACACGGCCGGCGCTTTAGGCAGTGGTGGGGAAAGACCCCAGTCATTTCTGTAGTTCTTCAGTGATGTTTCATGGCAGCAGGGCTGGCCCCGCTGGCTGCAGTGTTCCTGGCTGTCGCCACCACCCTGGGCTCCAGGGGGCAGGTGCTGAGTGCGTAGCCTGCAGTGCAAGAGCTGGACTGGCCTGGGCACCTGCCCCCCAGGCCCTCAACCCCAAGGCCCCCTGGCCGCCCAACCCCCGGGCCCCCAGCCCCTCAGCCGCCTTCAGTGGCTGATCAATGACTTGCCAGCCACTCCCCCTTCATGTGTCAGGATTTCAAAACCAGTTTCAGGTAACTTTTTTCTTTGCAAAAAATTGAGTTCTATGAAGTTACAAATTATTAATTCACAGGAAAGATGCTGTCACTATTCATTGACAGAAGCTTTCTCTCAGATCCTTGCAGCTTTGGAAGAGGGCTCTGGAAAGCCACATTGACAGGGGAGAGAAATGTTGCGGCAGGGAGAGTGCAGCAGGGAGGCTTTGGGGCCAGGCAGGTGGGGGCATCCTGTCTTCCCACTGGACCCGTGTTGTGGGGCAGATCCTCACCTGGAGCTGCTGTCCACCTGGCTCTAGAAGGTCCTGCCTTCTGGGATCGCTGAGGGCGTCTGAGGGCAAAGTGCAGGGGGCTTGGCACACGGTGATAATAACAACGTTTATCAAGGCCCTGTGATGCATGTAGATGCAACATACGTAGATGCAACACATGTAGATACACCTTCATGGAGGATACCACCCTTACACAAGAGAAAAGCAGATCAGAGTTTCACTTGTCCAGAGTTGCCCAGCTAGTGAGCGGGAGACTGGAATATTTGGTGTAACACAAATGGTGACCTTCGCTCTAACACCGTGGGAACCGAGAGGGTGGCCCGCGCAGGACTAATGTGGTGGGGACTAGGGTGTCCAGTGCAGGACTCTAACACAGCAGGGGCCATGGGGGCGGTCAGCCAAGGACTCTAACCCCGCAGGGACTAGGGGGGCTTGAGCTCCCTCAGGTCATACAGGTGGAAGGCAGGACCTGCGGGAGAATGGTAAAGGGGCGTGATGAGGCCACCCCCCCCCCAGGCTGCCCCCATAGGTCATCCTCTCCCAGGCTGCCAGCCGGATGCAGAGAGTGAAACGGGAGGCGTCTCAGTCCTCATGGGGCCACTGACGCAGCCTCCGCCCTCCTGACCTCGTTGGGGTCAGAAACGGCCGAGGCCGTTTGCTTGTTGTAGTCAAGAATGAGCGCTGACCGTCAGATGCTTCCCCTGCACCTGGGTCCTTTGCCCCATTAGCGGCTGAATTACACTGACTCGCTCCAGGGTCAGCTTGTACGCGCCACCCTCCCTTTCCTGTCTCATCTGGTTGCTTTTGTCTTCTCCTGTGTAGGGTTTTGGAGGGTCTTCGCAGGCGACCTTGTCCTGGAGTGCACTTCTCTGTGGTCCTCGTCCCCTGGGGTCACCATAACCGAGGGCCTCAGGCTGGGGGCCTAGAGTAGAAGAGGGTCTGGGGGCCCAGGCCCAAGTCGAGGCGGCTCTGGGGCCTTCCTTGTCCTTTGCCTCTGGGGCACCAGCCACCCTTGGCGCTGCCTGGCTGTGGCCGCCTCCCTGTCTGTCTGTCCCTCTTCCCCCGAGGACCCACTGTCAGGTCAACGCTCAGCTCGTCGCGTCTGATCTCAGCTGATTTCAGGCACGGGACCCCGTTTCCTGTGAGGATGCCTTCCGGGGCTCCGGGTGCCGCGAGGCTCTGGGGGACGCTGTTGAACCAGAGTCACTTGTTCTGTTGTTGGAATTTGGTATCAGAACCTTAAAATCATTTGGGAAAAATCACTTTTTTACTGGTCTCTTGGAGACTTGTGTAAGGTTGGAATTATTTCTCCCTTGACCATTTAGTAGAATTTATAGTAGATTATATTTGGGACCTGAGTGCATTTTTTGGGGGAAAAGATTTTTGACTACAGATAATTTCTTTAGCAATTATAGGACTATTCAAGCTTTATTTTTCTTCTGAATCGGTTTTGATAAATTATGTTTCTCTAGGAATTTGTCCATTTCTTCTACAATTTCAGATATATTGGCATTAAGTTGTTCGTAATATCCTTTTATTTCCTTGGCATCTGTGGCTACAGCCTCTTCTTAATTCCTCATATGGTTTGTTTCTTGTCTCTTTTTCTCCTGATCAGGCTTTCTACATGTTTGTTAATTTTATAATCTTTTCAAAGAATCAGAACTTGACTTTGTTGATCCTTACTGTTGCATGTTTGTATTCTATTTCATTATATCCTGCTCTTACTTTTATTGTTTTCTTTCCTTCTTCAGGTGTTAGGTTTATTTTGTTCTGTTTCTAACTTTATAAATCAAGTACTTAGCTCACTGTTTTTACCCTTTCTCTTTTTCTCATATAAGTATTTAGATCTTTAAATTTCCCTCTCAGTACCACTTTAGCTGACCCCGTGTGATTTTTATTTTGTTTAAGTAGTCTCTCTGTGTATCACTTTGTCAGGCTCACATACTCGGTGTGGCGCCTCACTTCACGGTAGCTACAGTCTAAACCTGCGGTTTGCTCAGGAGCGAGTGGCTGCGAGGGCACCGGCCTGCGGTGGGCCCAGTGCCGCGGGGCCCGTGGCTGGGACGCGCTCGCTGGTTTTCACTATGAGAATCTGCTCCTGCTGCGCAGCGGCTGTTCTCTGTCCTGGGCGCACGCCCCCTTTGGGCCCCAGGCCTCTGGGGTGAGGCTCTGCCCCACTCTGGAGCTGCCCCCTGCCCTGGCCGCGGGTGCTGTTTCAGGCAGCCACGGGCACTTGCTCCGTTTCTCACCAGGCTGCACCCAGGCCCTGCGTACTCCCCAGTGCACGCGGCTGCTTGTTGGGCCTGTTGCTGCACTAGCTGAACGTGCACGTGTGTTTGTGTTGGAATCCCTTAAGTTTGGGTGCTATTATCATTATCTTTCTGTTCTAAATAGTTCAGATGTCCAGGATCCATTTCTTCTTTGACCCATGAGTTAGGTGGAAATATGTTTCCTAATTTCCAAACCTATGGGGATTTTCTAGCTAAATTTTAAATGCTGATTTGTAGTCAAGAAAAAATTGCACTGTTGAGTGTTAAACAGGTGAGGATGACTTTACTGAAGGGCGGGATAGAGGCCAGGGCTCAGCTCCATGGAGACAAAGGGCAGCGGGATTTTAAAGGCGGGGTGGGGGTCCAGTGGAAAAACACTGGGGGATGCTGGGGTGAGGTGATGGGGGGTGGGGGTGTCTCACTGAGTTTGCAGTTAGAGCTGCTGGATTCGGAATCTTCCCTTTCGGGCCACCTAGATCTTGTGGGGCCAGGAGAGGGGGAGAGGGAGAGGAGGGACTGCTGGGGGAGATACCTGTTAGGAGCCTGGAGCTCATGAGGCCAAGGTGAGAGGGCTGCCAGGTGAGAGGGCCACCAGGTGAGGGGCTGCCCAGGTGAGAGGGCCTCCAGGTGAGAGGACCACTAGCTAAGAGGGCCACCAGGTGAGGGGCTGCCTAGGTGAGAGGGCCGCCAGGTGAGGGACTGCCCAGGTGAGAGGGCCGCCAGGTGAGGGGCTGCCCAGGTGAGAGGGCCGCCAGGTGAGGGGCTGCCCAGGTGAGAGGGCCGCCAGGTGAGGGGCTGCCCAGGTGAGAGGGCCGCAAGGTGAGGGACTGCCCAGGTGAGAGGGCCGCCAGGTGAGGTGCTGCCCAGGTGAGAGGGCCGCCAGGTGAGAGGGCCACTAGGGGCTGGCTCAGGAGAAGCCTGGAGTCTAGTCATACTAAGGGGACGTTAGGCCCTTGGTCAGCAGCCAGAGAACCCGATCTGTGTGGTGCCAGTTGGTTGGAACATGGCCCCGTGTGTGGTCAGTGTTTAGAACCATTTAGCGAGGACTTGGATGTGTTTTGCTTTTGGCAGAGCCGGAAAGCACAATACGTACATCATGTTGTGTCACCTTCTACCTCTTCCTGCTTGGGCCGTCAAAACTACAAGAGATGTGTTAGAAATATCCCACTTTGCGGATCCACCCATCTACTTGTGGTTCTGTCAATTTTGAAGATATTTTGTTAGGGACAGTAGTTTAGAATCATTGTTTCATTCTGATAAATTAAGTCTTTTATCATGATGGGCTGATCTCCAAACTAGCTTTTTGCCTCAAAGTCTGTGTTAACCGAGAAATAACAAACGGAGCTGTGAGGCAACAAGGTGTTTATTTGGGGTCTTAGAACTGCAATTCTGGGAGCACAGATTCAGGTGGCAGGCCACATCATGTTCAGTCTTGGCACGTCCAGGCGAGGGTTTTTAAAGGACAAGATCAGATAGGTTGTTTGTGGTTGGTGGATATTGGGGTGCTCAGTTGTCCTTCAGCTAAGAGTCCCCTGCATCCCGGGTCCTGTGGTTGGTTTTAGGGTGCGGACGCCCCCAGGGTTTTGGGGAGCTCTGCTGCTGGGGACTCTGCACGCTGTGGCCGGCCGTGAACCCTGGCCGAGACCTGCCTGAGAGTCACCCCAGCACCACCTCCCGACTCCGCTGTAAATCTCTCAGCCACAGTAACTCTATTGTGTTTTACACCTGTTTTGTTTGATATCTTATAGTGACGCTAGCTTTCTTTTATTATTTCTCTGATGGATTGGTTTCTTCCTGTTAACTTTCAATCTTTCCCAATCGTTAGGATTTAGATGTCTCTCCTGTAAATGGCATGTAGCCAGCTTCCCTTTTTCATTCAGTTTGAATGAAACTGGAGCGTTTAGTTTATTTACAGTTGGTACAGTTACTTAGTTATTTGGATTTATTTATTTCATCCTACTTTGCGCCTTCAATTTGCCTCTCATTTCTTCTCATTTCTTTTGCTCTAATTTATTACCTTCTTTTGGCTGATATTTTTTTTTGTTTCATTTCTAGCCCTTTACTAATTAGTCCACCCTGTATATATTCTTAGAGTGATAACTCTAGAGGTGTGCCTTGCATTCTTAACTTACATGTTTTAGAGTTAATCAGTATATTTACCCTCTTCCCAAACAATATGAGGACTGAGATCTTTAACTTGGGTTGTGGTTATCCCCTTCTGGTTTATTTAGTTATGCTCCATAACGCAACCGGGACACTGAGCCATCGCCCTGGGGGAGCAGTTGGTTACCAGGAGCCCCAGGCCTTCCCAGTCAGCACCAGCCTGGCATGGGCGTGTTTCTGTCAACAGCCTCTTTACTTCTGCTTCCTCCTTGCATTTGCCTCCCTGGGGCATCCTTTATCTCTCCAGCTGTTTTAAACCCTATCTGGAATCAGACTTGCCTCCAGGACACTTTAGAGCAACATTTAAACGAAGTGTCTAACATAAATTTAAGCAAGTTTAATCATAAGTCACATTGGGGGACAGATATTTTAGCCCATTAAATAAGGCATTAACTCATTAACGTTGAGCTCACAGCCAGCAGCACTGGAACTGACACCCATCAAGGCGGGGATTCCCTGCCCGATGCACTCAAATGACCAATTCTGAGACACCGGGTTTCAAAGAGAGGAGGACTTTATTGCTGGGCGTGAAGCAGAGCAGATGGCCTATAGCCTGAAAATCTGTCTCCTGGGGTAACTGATAGTTTTATGAGATCATGAGATGGCAGGTTTTAGGATGATGAGCACAGTGGTTGAGATGACACCGTTAGAGACCATCTGATTACTGAGCACGTTTAGATCAATGACTAAGTCACGGAACATGTGTAGGAAAATGGTGAGCTTTGGACTTTGGGTTAGTTCCAGGCTGACTCAGGGCCCTTGGCTAATAAACATCAGGGGCTTCTTAGTGATTGTGACTCTAAAGTTTGAAAACAGGATAAGAGGTTGCCCATGGGGGTCAGGCATGAGGTTTCTGCAATCCCAAGGGCACAAGGTAAAGGCTACAGAGTTGTACAGTCAAGATCAGAGGTCAAGGCTGCTGGCTACAGTCAGCAACCTCCGGCATTTCCCTGTGAACATTTCATGCAATGAGAAAGTAAGAAAAGCATCTCTGTGATTCAGTCATCACGACCATCCGCAGAACCCTAACTTCTCGGCTACAGAACTCAGGCCTCAAGGAAGCTGATCCCACAGTCATGTTTTCTCCATAAGGTACATCCCAGCCTTCTTGTGTTTTAACACTACACACACTCCAGAGTATGCTTGGGGGCCATTTTAAACAGCAAAAGCATCGATGATAATTGCCAAAATGCAAAAAAAAATGCACTAGATGGTGGACGAAGAGGACACTTGTGGACAGTGTAAGAGCCACAGCAAGAAGGCAGAGCAGTGCCTTGTGTGACCTCCGCTGGGGTCGGATTTTCCACCGCTCTGCACACGTTCGCAGACAACTGCAAAAGCCCTGCAAAATGTTGATTTGGGGGTTACGAATAAATTTTAGCAAGTAGGCAAATACACACTACGGAATCCACACATAACAAAGATTTACTGTCTATTTTAGTACCGTCAGTTTCTGCAGCCCCATATTATGTGATTGCCATCCTCACCAGGCCGGCCAGTGGTCATCCATTCCCACCCACCCCTCCCTTTGCTCCCTGTCCTTCTGCAGTCCCCCTCACTGCACCTGGCGTCACAACCTCTGCCTGAAGTTCAGCGTTCAGAGCGTCCTCTAGTTAGGGAAAACTGGTAGCTTACCACCTCAGAGCTTGTCTGGAAATATCTTTTATTTTGTTCTTTTTTTTATTATTATTAAGATTTATTCACATACCATATAGTCCATTGATCACATTACCATCATACAGTTGTTCATTCATCACCCCAATCTATTTTTTTAAACATTTTCCTTGTACCAGAAATAGTGAAAGTAAGAATAAAAAAAAAAGTAAAACAAGAACACCCAAGTTGCCCCCCCGTCCTATTTTTCCTTTAGTTTTTTTGCTCCTGTTTTTCTACTCATCCATCCATACACTGGATAAAGGGAGTGCAATCCACAGGGTTTTCACAATCACACTGTCACCCCTTGTAAGTTACATTGTTACACAGTCATCTTCAAGATTCAAGGGTCTGGGTTGGAGTTTGTTAGTTTCAGGTACTTACTTCTAGCTATTCTAATACATTAAAGCCTAAAAAGGGTTGTTTATATTGTGTGTAAGAGTGCCCACCAGAGTGACCTCTCAGCTCGTTTTGGGATCTCTCAGCCACTGAAACTTTATTTCCTTTCACATCCCCCTTTTGGTCAAGAAGATGTTCTCCATCCCATAATACCAGGTCTAGATTCCTTCCTGGGAGTCGTATCCTGTGTTGCCAGGAAGATTCATTTCCCTGGGTGTCAGATCCCACATAGCGAGGAGGGCAGTGAATTCACCTGCCAAGTTGGCGTAACTAGAGAGAGAGGGCCACATATGAGCAACAAAGAGGCATTCGGGAGGAGGCTCTTAGGCACAATTATAGGGAGGCCTAGCCTCTCCTTTGCAGCATCAGTCTTCCTAAGGGCAAGTCCTGTGGTAGAGGGCTCAGCCCATCAAACCACCAGTCCCCTATGTCTGTGAGCACATCAGCCACCATCGAGGTCGGGAAGCCCAACACCCCTGCATTCTCCACCGGCTCCTCAGGGTGCTCTGCATATTATTTTCATTGCTTTTTTTTTTTAAATTAACTATATCAAAAAATTAAAACAAAAACATACAAAAAAAAACATTTCAAACAAACCAAAACAAAGGAATAAGAAAAAACAACTAAACAAAAGTAACTACATTACTTCTAACATGTTCCTCCTCTACCCCAAGAAAATACAGACTATAACCCAGCAAAGGAATAAGAAAGACAGATAACCTTAGATAGCGACATTTCTGTGAACTTGTTCCTACCATACCCACCAGAAATTAACAAACCATAGTCATTCCTGGGTATTCCCAGAATGTTAAATTTACCCACGATAACTTATCTGTTATTATCGTTCCCCCTTCACTAATTGCTCTTTATCGCTAGGTCCCCTACATTCTACATTATAAATCATTTATTTTACATTTTTCAATGTTCACATTAGTGGTAGCATATAGTATTTCTCTTTTTCTGCCTGACTTATTTCACTTAGCATTATGCCTTCAAGGTTCATCCATGTCGTTCCTTCTTACTGCTGCGTAGTATTCCATCGTGTGTATATACCACATTTTATTTATCCACTTATCTGTTGAAGGACATTTGGGTTGTTTGCATCTCCTGGAAATTGTGAATAATGCTGCTATGAACATTGGCATGCAGATATCTTCGTGTCACTGCTTTCAGGTCTTCCAGGTATATACCGAGAAGTGCAATTGCTGGATTGAAGGGTAATTCGATATCTAGTTTTCTAAGGAACTGCCAGACTGTCTTCCAGAGTGGCTGAACCATTATACCGTCCCAACGACAATGAATAAGAGTTCCAGTTTCTCTACATCCTCTCCAGCATTTGTAGTTTCCTGTTTGTTTAATGGCAGCCATTCCAATTGGTGTGAGATGGTATCTCGTTGTGGTCTTAGTTTGCATCTCCCTGATAGCTAGTGAATCTGAACATTTTTTCATGTTTTTTTTTTTTTGGCCGTTTGTATTTCCTCTTCAGAGAACTATCTTTTCATATCTT
>PVKY010000127.1:0-20000 GCA_004027775.1 Bradypus variegatus
TGACTCAGGGTGCAGGAAGGAGAAAAGTGAGCTGCATCCTGGAGCTGGAGTGCCTGGGCCCCCCATGAGCACCTGCTGAGCCCCCAGACCCCAGATGTCAGGAATCACCCCCTGCCCCATCCCCCAGAGTAATCAAGCCCATTTCAGCACGACCGTCTCTGATGGTTTCAGAGAATTGCTCTGTTTTCCTGCTGTTTTTCAAATACATGAAAATGGCTAGAAATTTTGGTCACCATGTGAGTCCCTTTATTACCACTGGGAAGTAGGAAGGAGTGTTTTTAGTTCAAACAAATAGCATTGCAGGCACAATATGTTACATTAAGAAAGGCTAATTTTGCATTATTAAATATAATCAGAAACACACCGTGAGCCTTGTCATGTTGACGTGGTGTGTGAGATAGCTTAACACCGCTCAGCAGGCCGCCTTGTCTGCACACTGCTTAAACTTTCTTGTCGATGAGTTTTTGCATGATAACCAGAATATTAAAAATGTATTAAAAGTGGCCTCACGCTTCTCAGCAAGGGTGAACCTGGTTACTGGGGGAAGCTCCCCTCAGCTAGAACCACAGGTTCCAAAGCCACAGTGGCTGCTCGGAGGCTTTCCCTGGATCAGGGCTAAGCCGGGGGCTCGCTCTCTGTTTTCCGCACCTGCCCTGAGCCTCCTGGGTTGCAGCCCTGCATGATCCATTCCTGTTGTCAGGTACAGTACAGGGGAGATGCTCTTTGATCCTGTGGCTATTCTTGGTGACAAAGCTGTGGCTGCCTAGTGCTAACTTCCTGTCCCCCTCTCCCTGCTACCACACTACTTTGGACGGTTCTAGGAGGTTCCTATGAGAAGGCTGGGGTAGATGGCTGCAAAGGTAGCTTTTCCTGGATGTTGGGATTTGCGCTCATCTATTTTCTATGGACAGCAGAGTTCTTTGGGAGCAAGGAGATTAAACCAAGGGGCAAAAAAACATTTTGCCTTCAAACAACCCTCCAGCACCCTTGCTATCTGTTAGACAATAAAAGATATTTGAGCAGAACATTTTGAAAACATGTGCAACAGTCACACGTCTTTCTGTGCTCAGTGAGACACCTCACTTAAATAAACAAAGACAATAATAATATAAATGAAAAAACAAATGGAAAAGGGGGGCCTTATGCAGGAGGCTGAAAAGAGCATCTTGAGTTGATCATTGGCCCCTTGGGGACAGGAATGAGTTCCAGCATCGCTTGCCCACAATTTGTGGTTCTATCAGTCTGTGCTGTGTCCTCACACCAATGACTGTCTTAGCACCGTGGTCTTCTGGGGTCCCTTTCTCAAATACACGTACTTTAAGGTAGATGGAACTTTGTTGAGTCCATTCCCCTCTAGATAAATTCAGAAATCACACAGAATTCATTTATTCCCCCTGTAGGACGGAACTGGGGTGGTGGCAGCAAAAGCCTTCTGAAGCTGGGATCCCAACAGCATCCCTCACTCTGGAGCTTGACGGGAACAGCCTCAGGTGGGAGCTGGGACTGCCCCTCTTGGGAGGGTGAGTTCTGTCTCAGTACTAGTCTCGCGTGTCTTACGGCTCTAGGGAAGATGGTGGCCCCATTCAAGACCCAGGTCTGTCTCAGGGCAAGATGGGCTTCAGGGGGAGGGGAACAGAGGCACAAGGAGCCCCTGGAGGGGTCGCCCTGCTAAGGCAGGAGGGCTGGAGCTGGCATGGAGCAGGGGGAGGGCAGGCGGGTGACGCTAAGCTGTCCGGTGCGGGCTGAGCAGAAGATAAAATCCTGGTCCCCAGGAGGAAAGCAGAAGCAGGCACGGGCCGGAAGCTGGTGCCTGGCTAAAAGCAGAATGAGGTTTCCAAGCTGGGCCCTGGGTACAACCTGAGAGGGGAAGGTCTGGAAGCTCTGCCCTACGCACCTACTCCCGTCCATCTCCCAGTTAAGCCTGTTGATCCCCAGCTCGAATCAGGCATTCCAGGAAAGGAAGTTGAGGTTTCCCTGATAGTCTCCCTACGTGAACTTCCTTCTGGTACAGTTCTTCATAATTATGTGAGCAAATTTTTATTTCCAGGGGAGTTGGAATGTGGGAGATGCAATAATTTAAGATTATTCCCTGAGGTGGTAAAAGAAACAATAGCCACCAGCAATCACCACTTTGGGATTTATTTATATCTGTGTAAATTCAAGATGATAGGCAAATTGTAGATACAGTCCCGGCTTTTAGGACATTTTTTTTTCTAGATTCCTAAAGCCTTGCGATTCTGGATTCCCTCACAGTGGTAGGCGGTGCTCTGAGATCCCGCACCCCTCCCGGGTTCTGCCCCTGGTTGCACGTGCCTCCCCGAGTGTGCTGGATGATGTCATTCAGTGATCGGATGTTACCTGGGAAAGGTGAAGGCATTCTGCAGCTGTAATCAAGGCCCCTAACCAGACTGACTTTGAGTTAACCAAAGGGAGATTTTCCTGGGTGGGGCTGAGTTAATCAGGTGAAATCCCTTTAAAGAACGCGGGGCCCTCCCTGGGGTGAGGGAGCTTCTCAGGCTGGCTTGGAAGAAGTCGGCTCCACACTGTCAGCAGGCCCGGGAGGGGCCATGCGGCAGGGAACTGTGGGGGGCCCTGGGAGTGAAGAGGGGCCCCTGGCTGGCAGCCAGGAAGAAAGCAGAGACGTCAGGCCTACAACCCCAAGAAACCAAGTTCCACCATCAACCGCGTGAGCTTGGAAGAGGGCTGGACTGTGACCTTCAGAAGGGAGCACAGCCTGGCAACACTTCTATTTCAGCAGAGGAACAGCTAAGCTGTGGCCAGACCCCTGACCCACGGAGGTGATAAACATGTGTTGTTTAAGTTGCCAAATGCATATTTTAAGTTGCCATTTGTTTTGTGGCAATAGAAAACAAACACACTTAGAAAATAGGAAATATGTGGAAACCCATCCGTACCATTCCAGATGGTTCTATTTTGTTGGACCTGGCGGGACATAAGTTTTATGGATTTGGACATCTGTCCATGTGGGACTGAGAGAATCAAAGGCACTGGGTTGACATCCCCAGGGTGGGTGTTTGAGGGAAGCAATGGAAAATTAAAGGCGACTTGCACTGAGTAATATTCCTGTGCCTCATCAGAAGTGGTTCTGACGAGACCTTTACGGGGAATGATATTCCAATTTTACAAACTACTGTCTTGATTGCATATTTTCCTTCATCGTGTCAGCATTTTCCTCCAGCAAAACAAAGAACAAATGAATCCTTCACAAGGTGAATTCAGTCTTCTTGATTTCAGCCATGGCAGGGGTCTCATAGCCCCCACTCTTATAATAAGATCCAGTTTTCAAACACAAGCTGTTTTTTGGTGTCCTACTTTTATCAACATAGTAGCATGTCAATAAATTGGAGAGTAGTTCAGGTTGTTAGATTTCCCCAAGCATTTTGGAGAAATCCTTAGACAATTTTCCATATAAACTCACTTAATTGCTTTATATAGTAGAGCTATATCAACTATTTAGATAAACTGCATGACGGACATTAATAAAGTGCAAGAAAGACATATTTGTCAATACAGTGATGTATAAGATAATTATTTTTATTATGTGAATTTCTGAGTTGAAATCAAGATACTCTCGGTTGTACTGGATGACTGGCATGGCCTAAGCTTGCTGTCGGAGGAGCAAGAGGGAAAGCTCCAGGTGATTTTTCGATTCTTCTCAGTTCTTCCTTGTGCCTGCATTGTAAATCTCAGGGCACCATGAAATTGAATAAAAAAAATGTAAGTTTAAATTATTTTTTATTTTAAGCTGGTAGGAGCATAATAGAAAAAGATCATCAAAAACAATGAGAAGAAATAATTGTTAATTTCTACAGTACCTTGAAACAGAAGCCCAAGAGAATAAATGGAATAAGGATACTATTAAAATTTCCTCTTTTATTATATCTTCTCTGCCAGAGTAATTGTTGCTGTGTCCAATATATGCAGGGGACAATTTACTAGCTGTTTTCTATTAGTTTTTAACATTAACATATACAGAAATAAAATGAATAGTGAGCTTTCTTTGGTTAATTAAATGACTGACAAGGCATAGTTGCTGCTGGACCAGCTCTTCTACATAATGTCTAAAATCTGGGGGAACCAAATGGAAGTAGCATAAGCAATGCAAACTTCCACCTTTATTAAGTGAATATTGATGCAATATTATGGATTTTTTTCCAGCCCACCAAATAGAAAGGGTCACGTGGTATTTCTTCCCCAAGAATTATATATTAGTATTCAGAAAGAAAAAAAAATCACCATAATATATCATCCACACAGAGATTAAAGGTTTCCATAGATCCTTTCCTCTGTGGAAGGAATGCTTTGCAGCTGCTCGTCATTTTCCATTTCTCTTACACAGGATGGCACAGATGATGAGATACAGGAAATTACTGGGGAGACACTGGCTTGTCCCAAATGCTGGAGTTTCTTCATGATTGTCCAGAAATAGAAAATCAGTGCTGTAAAGATCTTAAGGTATATTGTTGGCTGGGTAAGCTCGGCAAGCCATGGTATCCCTTCCCCTCCATGTGGACACTGCTGCACACACACATATATACGGCATATGCATATGTGTGTCTGTATGAATATACACATGCATATACTGCATACAATTATTCCACCCAAGAGCACTGCTTTGCGTGGGCTTTGTTATGGTCCCCATTTACTCATTCAGCAGATGTTTACTGAGCACCTACTGCGTACCAGGGTCTTTGCTAAGCACTGGGGTTATAACAATAAACACCACAAACAAAGCCCTTGCCCTCACGGAGGCAACATTCTAGATGGTTTTAATGATGTGTTTTAGCATGACGTGACAACACTGCCAGCCAAGTCTAACGCTGCAAATTAGTGACATCCGGGAAGGTTAAGTAGGTTTCCCAGGGAAAGGCATGAGGGGGTTCTGTCGGTTTGGGGAGGCGCTGGTTCCTGTAAGCCAGCCTCCTCTGGTGGGCTTGGTGGTAGCGGGATGCTGTGCCCACTCAGGCCCAGTGGGCATGATCCCACAGCTGTTCCCCGGTTTTCCAATTCAGAAACTGAAAGGGTCAAATAAAATATAAAGTATGCTTATAGGTCAATTGACCATGTTTGGTTGATCCTCCAATTCAGTAAAACCCCTCCCCACGTGAGTATCACAGCTGTAGCAACCACAGTGGGCTTGAAATGTCAGCGATTTCATTTTATATGGCCCTAAAAATCAGGGATCCCCACGAAGTAGCCACTCGGGCTGGGGATCCCTGGGCCATCCTGATCTCCACATTTCTTTGGTGCCGTCAGTGACATTTTCTGAACTGCCCTTGATTTCTCTCACAGTCTCCTATATAGGGGTGCTGCTGCAGCCCCCACTGAAAAGTCGAAGCTGAAAGGTTTACAGCGGATGTATATGGTGCTGTCGGCCGCACGTGAACTCAACAAAAGAGCACTGTGGCCGTGGAGATACGGTAGTAATTCACATTTCCAATATTGCTAATAAAATTTAACAAATGGAAAACCAAAATGTCAAACAAGCAATAATACTGATGGTGTTTCTCTTAGGCCAAGTAAAGAAAACCTTGGTGGCTTTAATTGGTTAGAAAAGCAAAAAGAAAAGAAAGAACGAAAGCAGCATGAGTTATAATGAGTCAACTAGAGGGAGAGCAAGTATAATTTTGCTAAAAGTAGGTGGTAATGATGCAACACGCCTAGAAGAGGAGAGAGGCTGGAATGGTGTAATTGACTTGAATTAATTACAAGGGTGATAAACAGTGTTCCACCCATGCAAATGAGGGTAGCCTGAGATTCGAGACCAACGGAAGTGCAGCTGTGTTTTAGTGGACCGTGGCGTCGTATTTCATGGACTTCAACTTGTGAGGGAAGAGAAGTGGTATTTATGGAGTGCAAAGCACTGTGGGACTTTGTGGGAAACCACATATATTCGGCTTGTCAGGAAACATCTTAATATTTGCTCCTACAGACGTAGACTGGAGCTTTCCACCTCTAAAGCTTTCATTAACCCATTTCCCAGATCTCAGTCTCTGGCAAATCCAACAAAGCAGTTGTGCTTTCTGGAATTTTGCTTTAGATTTTTTTATTATTCCCATGCATTACCAGGACCATGACATGCTGGGAGTAAATGTTGAGCACGATTTGGGTAATCTCGCTGAATAATCCCCATGTTGCAGCCACTATAGGGTTCCCTGCTGCCATCTTCTCCCTTTACGGTGGTTTTCCCTTAAAGCTTTAAGCCCCCATCGAGGGCCAACATTCATGCAGAGGAAACTGTGACTTTTTGAAAATGGAAAATGTCATTTAGTTTGCATGAACATAATGCTAACGAATACAGACACAGGACACGAAACACCCTCATTCCGATGTTTCCAATGATCAGATGCCCCAGGTGGGTCACCAAAGAGCTGCATAATCAGCGGACGGTGTGTGCTGCTGCCCTGGAGAGGGAGCAGTGTCAGCACAGTCGGAAGGCTGTAGTCCCTGAGGCTTTTGAAAAGCCTTTTGTGGTGCTTGGTGTTACCGGCTTCAAACTCTCTGGGCCATTATTGTGAACCGAATTGCCAGCCACGTGTTGGATCCCCTTTGGAACGTGGCACAGTTCCCCAGTTTTCATCTCTGGAATGTTCAAGTGGTTACAAGGATATGATGATTCAAAGTGTCCCTGTTTCATTTTGACATCTACAATATTGTTGCTAAAAATCAAAATGCAAGCAAAATGGGGTATGTGCCCAAGTCCCTCTAGTTGTATCTATGTTTCATACATGGTAGACTACATTAAGAAAGGTTAATTCTGCATTAAATAGAATCAGCAGCACCATTTGGGGCTTGTCATGCTGACATGGAGTGGCGGGTGTTATAATACTGCTCAGCAGGAAGCCTTGTTATATTTTTTATATGTTAGTAGATGTCTACTTAGAATTGATCAAACCTTTGCTTCTGAAACATATATGCCAACACTTGCGCAACACACCATAAACTAGACTCTCAGAAAACAATAATGATGCTTATCAGTCACTCGCCTTGAGTTTGCTTGTGAAAAACCTGCAGCTAGTCTGCTATTGGAGCTCTTAAAACATAGATCTTCTTGCTGTACTGATAATTCACTCACAGCTTGAGATTGATGACTATGAGAAGTCCATAAAAGATGTTACCACTATATTTTGTTCTTATGATTTATTTTATCACGTTGTCAAGGTTTGCAGAAAACAAGAAACAAATCAATGAATGTCATGCTTAAATATTAAAGAAGGCTGCAATACACATTTTTATTCAGATGCCTTATTCAATCTTGTGGCTCAGAAAAGAGTAGTGGCAACCAAGCTTTTATTTGAATTACTTTTGGAAAAATTAATTTAGGAGTACTGCTGAATCGGGAATGGCGAAAGGTAGCTAACCTTATTTGTTTAAAGAGGAATGTACGGTGGCTGGACTCCTTTGAAAAGCAGGTCTAACAAACCAAAGGCAAGGGAATGGATTTTAAAGCATCTAGAACTCGCGCCAGAGCGCACTTAACAAGTTCAAGCTGGCGGTGCGGAGAGAAGGGTACTTGGAGAGAAGCCAGAGGGATGAGCCTTGGCTTTGGGGATGGGGGATGGATGCCGTGCACTGTGCTTTTGAAACGAATCATTTCCTTCATCATTATATGAACTCAAGATCACCATCTTTTCCAGGGCAGGTGCTGTCTGTAAACGCAGTGTATTCCAGAATTGTTGGCCTTTCCCACACCTCATTAGACAGCAAGCAGAGAAGAACAGCTAAATCTTGCTTTATTTTTCTGAATCGGAGTGGCTTTCTTAAAGAGGGACCTACCTGTGTAGATATTTGTCAATTCTGCATTTAAACAATCAAAATATTTGGAGAGTTCAATTTCCAGGACGTAAAAAATATACCGTGCACTCTATTTTTTTTTTTTTTGAAACAGAGATATGTGACAAGTTAAAAAAAAAAAAAAAAAAAAAGGAAGAAAGAAAAGAAAGATTCCAAAGTCCTATGTCAGAAATGAACCTGCCAGGTTCTGTTTTCAGAGTGTGTGGCGATTCCACCTAACCCCTTTCTCTAAACACAGGTCTGAGCTCAGAGTAGAGAGGTACATACTCATGGCTACCAGCTCTTTGAGGTCCTGGAGGCTTCCGGATTACCAAAGAAAAAGTAATTAGGTTCAGCATCATTTTGTTGTTATGTGTATTTTATTGTATTTTATTACATTCTTGTTTCGTGGAAGTTGTTAATCAACACATAGTGTATGGGGTGATTCCAAATTAACATGAATATTCAATTAACCACCAGACCCAGCTCTTTGACCATTCTGAATAAACTGGAGTTTATTTGAATTTAGAAAACAGATAAATTAGGAGGTGATCATTTGCATTACAATGGGACTCTTCATTGGAAGGGAGGATTCCTTGTGGGATTCTTTTAAATAGAAAGCTCTCCAAGTACTTTGAAAAATATAATTTGATTTTTAAAAATTCCCTTCTCATGTAGTTTCTCAGGAACATGCCTATTGTGTGAAATGAGAGGCATATCTATTTAATTTGGTAACGAGAGAGCTTAATTGCAAATATTTTGGACTTAAAAAAAAATTCCGATGCAGTAGCATGAAATTCATACCCAGACATCTAACTTGTTTGGTTCATTACCATTTTCCTTCTATCTTGGTCAGCCCCAATGGAAATTCCATCCTGTTGGTGGGTTCACCATTTCGTCTCTGCCTGTAGCTGGTTAAGAGGAAAATACCTGAGGGACAAACGGGCTGGACACCCAGTGCCTGCTGGGTACACCAGGTCCCCTCAAACATGTGGAGGGGTGGCCTTCAGGAGAGGGCAGGGGGCTGCGAGACCACGTCAGGAGCCTCTGGGACTACTGCAGTGGGTCTGGGGGTTTACCACAGAAGCTGTAATGGACAGCGGGGGACTCAGGGAGAATCCCACCCAAATCCTGTTTGTTCCACGCCGCTCTGGGCCAGCCGCCTGCATGGCCGCTCTGGAGTATCACGCAGCAAAGAAGAGGAGAGGTGAGTGAGAAGGAGACTTGCTCGGGGATGGAGCTGCAAGACGGGGCCGGAGGGCGGCACCCCTTCCTCACCGTGGAGAACGGCTTGGGACTAGAGGAGCTGGCCAGGGGCCTGTTTGCCGCACTTGCTCTCTCCCAGCTGCTGGGGACAGCACCCACACAATCGGCCCCTCCTGGGGGCAGTTTACAAAGAGGGAGAGCATCTCAGTCAGCATTAAATGACTAAAAATTCACTCTTCTTTCCTTCAGGCTGCGTGTCCCAAATCATATTAATACAGTGAAGGGCATAAATAGTCCTGTAATCAAATAAGTTTTAGAAACTTTAGGTAAGTAAAGTTATAAGCTTCTGAGAAGTCCTGCAGTAAAGAAACCTCTTATCTCTCTGTCGTATATGGAACATTTCCACACCGTTATACCCTACACATTTTCCAGTCTTTTCAAGGGTATCTCCTGTGACAAGTGCTTAGCTGGACATGCTCCAGAAAAGGCCATCTTTGAGATTTATCCCAGGGAGGTGCACAAAGCAATCTGAGTAAACAGCCATTTTGTGATTGGAATGTTGCATTCTCTTAACTCTTCCTGGGATGTTTGTATATAGGTTAGAAAACCTTGCCAACCAGACTGGATTTCTTTGAGGGAATGCGGGACGTTGGAGAGAGACGGCTTGGGGGCAGCAGAACCTTCAGAAATCCGTGCCTGCCTGCTTGGGGTCTGTGGATCCAGTGCTGTCAGAAGAACCTTGCAGCGTCTTCCTGCCACCCACTCACCTTCCACTTTCCCTGGTGGTCGGCAGCCCCTCCCCTCTGTCCCTTGCTGCCGCGTTGTCCAGGGGCTCAGCTCACCGTCAGCTGGCCTTGGGGAGGCTGCCACCTGCATGTGAAGGAGAAGCAGGAGACATTTTATAGTTCTCCTGCAGGCCCAAGTGCCAGAAGCAGCCCAGCGTGACAGCTGGTGTCTCTCCCAAACCATGGGCTCTTCCAGGGGAAGCCCTGAGCCCTCCTTGTCTTCCTCCCAGGTTTCCAACAGTCTTTCCTTAAATAGCCACGGGAGTTGCTGGGTTGAACATGTATTGTATTGCATTCCACCCTGAGAGGATTCAAGTAAGTCAACCAGGGTGTCAAGAGCTCTGCTTTCCAATTAGGTGGTTTCAAGGTCAGCGTTTGGAACTTGGTGTGGGAAGTCCTTCTCTCCCACCCAGCTCGTGTCTTCGCCACACGTAGCCCAGGCTCAGAAGCTCCACGACATTTCCTTCCCCCTTCTGGAACCACAGCTCAGTAAATCAGAACCTGCTTTTAGTACAACTAAAAATAGGATGAAACCGACACCCTTGGGAATACTTGGCTACTTCACATTGGAATGTTTTCACCAAAACATTGCTCTGAACTAAAAGAGAGAGAGAAAGGTTTTTGTTTGATCCTTTTCACCCCCTTCAAAGAACAATTTCTTGTTTCATGCTTTTTATTAATGGGCAGAAAGGACTTCTGAAGGGGCTTGAAGTCCATACCCCTTACCAGGAGCCCTAGAGCCAGCAAATCTCTTCTCTCCCTCAGGACACCCAGGGGGCTGGAGTAGAGCCTGCGCTGGCCCCAGGCTGCCAGCTCCTACTCTGCTTGCCCCCAACCCCCATAGGGCTTTCGGGACAACAGGGCCGTGGCCTTGGAGATGCCTCATTACCGAACGGTTTGGTCGAGTGGCAAGATCCTTGGCATCTGAGGCATGGAGGAAAGGGCCCCCCACCTGAGCCTGGGAAGAATGCATTCCAGTCGCCTGCTTGAGCCCCTCTGGGGACTTTTTTGGCGGGAATCTCCATTGTCTCACTTAGAAAACAGAGAAGACCCCCAATCTCCCCCCCAGGTTTGGGGGATACCTGTACAATGCACATAGAAATGGAGCATCAACCGTAGAGCGTTATCCAGATGTGAGAATTTATTAGTATTTTGCAAAAAGCGAACTGAGCTTGAGGGAGCAGAGCCAATTCACTCTCCACCCTGCAGTGCATGAAAGCGTTAATGAGTTTGCGGAACGCCCCAGCAGGCTCCTCCGGGATCGGCAGCTGGGGGGACTCACTTTCTGCCCTGTTCCACATCTGCGAGACCCAGGGGGTGCCCCTGAGAGCCTGGTCAGGGCCTCGTAACTAGCCCTGCATCGAGTCTTTATCTGCTGGCCCCTTCTGAGTGGACACAGCCCTGCCTTTCCTTTGTCCCTCCTCACGCTGGAACCACACAGGGGACATGAACACCACGTCTGGGAGCCTCGCCTGCACCATTGGGGTTTTCTGGGACCAGCTTACAGCTCTAGGGATAACACTGAATTCACTATAGTTTGCAAAAAAAAAAAAAAAAAAAATTACTCACGAGCTCTGGTTCCCAAGCTGGCTGCACTCGGGTGTGGAGTTGGGGTACCAGTAATGAAGCACCCACTTTCTTCTGGAGTTGGAGCCAAAGTCAAACACCAGCTGGGAGCCCACGCACAGGGGAAGTGGTTGAGGACACCTGGGCTTAGGACTTCATCATCCATTCCAGGGAGGTGTGGAAAAGGAGGCTCCATCATGCAGGGCATGGCTTACGACACCCCCGGGGCTCCCATGAGAGGGCAGAGAGAGCTCGGGGTACTGTGGGGTGGGGGGAGTTGGGTGGTGGTGGCACGAGGCTCTGGCATCAAGCCCCCACTCCAATCCCAGGCACGTTCCTCTGCTCAAACCCAGGGCTGTGTCGCAGCCAGACTTCCGTACTCCTGCTTGCCCCACCAAGGAGAGCCGCACCCTCCTGCAGTTGCAAAAATGCCACCAGCCTGTCACTTCCAATGCAGAATGGTGGCTCCTGTCATTAAGAAAACATCTCAGCCCAAGGACCCTCCTTGTCGAATTCCTAATGGCCTCTTAATGACCATTAAAAAATCAAAATATCCTTGGGTTGATTCTGTCCTTCTTAAAATTGGGGTGTTTCTTAAAGGGGGCAGTGGAAAATCACCTCAAAGCTCAATCCTTATCCAAGTAGCTGTTTCTGGAACACTCCATAGGCCATCTCCCCATTTCCTTCCAAAGGTGTGGGCCTCAAGTAGTGTCCAAAGCCACCGGCGTGACTTTCGTAAAATGCAGGGAGAAGGAAGAAAAGTCCGACTGCACCAGGGCCACCCCAGGCTGTCCGGCCACCTCTCCACACAGCGTTGCTGGGAAGCACCCAGCAAACAGCTGGCGACTGGGTGCTTCTTGTCCCCAGCCCCGATCGCTGATGGCCCAGGCTCTGGGAGCTGCTCTGGAGAAGGCCAGGCTTCCCCTTTGCCTGGTCTGTGCTCTGCACCCAGGCCTGGGTGGGCAACACCCAGAATTTCTCTCTCCTTTTTTTTCCTAAGTTTTTTTTTTTTAATGCACTTTATTTCTAGTGAAGTTTTAGGTTTATAGAAAAATTGTGCAAAATACAAGGAGCTCCCATGCACCACACACAGGAGCACACACGTGTGTGCACACAGAGACACACACAGCACCCCCCCCCCATCACCCACACACCCTTCTGTCCTGGGAGTCGCCGGGAACTTCTGTGCATCTAGTTCTAACTGTCAGACTGAGAAAATGACTGTCTACACATAAACACTCCGTCTATAAATAATTGCTCCCACGGATAATTGCTTATATGACTAAAAACAATCTGAGTCCCAGCTGTTGAAGGTAATAAGAGGAAGGTGATTCTGTGTTCCACCCTGGACCATGCTGAGGTGCTCACGTTGGGGCAAATTATTTTCAGGGATTTCCTGGATGAAAGTGGCCCAGGTACAGGTCTCTGAAGGAATGACCCGAGGACCCTGCTCTCCTCTCCTCTGTGTGGAGTGATGGCCCGAATGGACCAGCATCCTCCCCAGGCAGATGTGATAGTCGATCCCAGACAACAACAGCACCATGTGGACATTATCCAGAGAGCCACAAGAGGGGGCACCGCAGGCCTGCGATGGAGGCCCTCTGTCGTCCCGGGGCCTGGGGCCCTCCTGCCCGCGGTCAGTGGCTGTCCCTCCTTCCCCTCCTGAGTCTTCAGCCACTGCCCATCAGCCCCCCTTGCCTCGACACAGCCAACTCCCTTAAGGAGAGTTACACTCTAGCAGAACAGGGCAACTTGAGACATTAGCAGCAGGGGCTGTTCTGGAGTGAGGCAGGGACACATCTGGAACAGACCCTTTCCACCAGCTCGGAGCAGGCAGGCCTCCGATGCGCGGCTGGGGGTTTCTTTTACCGGAACATTGCTGGTGTGCCACTGAGGTCATTTTGACTGCCCACCTCTTTCAGGGACCTTGTCATGTAGAATTGGGTTCTTGCTTCCTTGAGCTGAGCCTTCTCTAGACCCTGGTGTTCATTTCTCGGGGTCCAGGTGTGTGGCTCTGTTGACTTCTTAGTGGATTACCAATTCTAGAAGCTTCCCTGATCATTCAGGAGGGCCTGGTGCCCTGTGATTACTCTTCAGATACTCCCATTGCATTTACTAACATGTTCTGTCCAGGTGTCTATTTCTTCTAGTAAAATGTGGTTTCTGCAGCGAAGGTGCTGTCTCACTCGTGTTGTCAACGTCCAAAGCCTAGCAGAGTGGCATGGCTGTGGGCCTTGTCCAGCCATTTAGCTCTCATCCAGGGGATTTTGCTTGCATTTTCTACTCTGTGCTCGAGAACCCAGTGGTGCTAAGGACACGCAGTGGTGAGTCCGGATAGTCTGCAACCTCCCAGAGACTGCAGGAAAGAGCAGGGGGAGAGCGGGCCACCCTCCACCCAGCAAGCTCACAAGTAGGTGTTTAGTTCCAAATGGTGGGACAGGCTCTGAAGGAAGGGGAAGTGGCCTCCAGGGGTGCACAGTGGGCAGCTTGGCGTGTTTATTAGTTGACAAATGGTCCTTGAGGAAGTGACATGTGTGGGAGAGGGGGCGTTACCCGGACAAGGTAGGTTCCAGGTGGAGGACTGGGAGAGTGTTTCAGGTAAGTCTGATCCTGGCAAAGCCGAGTCTCCCAGGGTGGTGGGAGTCTGCCCAGGTTCCGTGTGGCTTTTCCGTGAGTGGCTCCAGCAGAAGAGGAGGCTGAGGCCCCCAAGCACAGCACGGCTTCTCTGACCCCGGTTTCTTTAGTTGATGGCACTAGATGTTTTCCAGCTCTTTCCCAGTTAAGTTTTGGGGTTCTTTTCAGGCCTGAGGGTATTGGCGAAAGGCGTAGGGCTACTTTTCCAAAAGGTCTAATTTTTGTGATTCCTACAGTTTTGAGCTTTGCCTCACTTTGTCCCATAAAAACAGAGACAATAGCTATGGAAACTGGTGGTTTGCAGCTGTGTGTACCCCAGAAACACATGTTCTTAAACCTAATCCATTCCTGTGGGTGTGAGTCCAGTGTAAATAGGACTATTTGACCAGGTGACTTCAGTTAAGTCGTGGCCCACCTCAGGCAGGATGGGTCTTGATCCTATTCCTGGAGTCCTTTAGAAGCAGAAGGAAATTCAGACAGAGAAAGCGACAAAGGGAGTAGCTGGAAGCTGCACATCGACGGAATCTGGAAAAGAAGGGAGAGACCAGGAGAGGCCACCGTGGGCATGGGCACGTGGCAGGGGCCTGGGACCACGGATGTCAGTCTCCATGGAGAAAGCATCGCCTTGAAGATGCCTTGATCTGGGCTTCTATCCTAGCCTCACAACCGTATGCTAATCAATTCCCATTTTTAACCCAACCCATTGCGTGGTATTTGCTTAAGCAGCCGGGAAACTGAATCAGAAACTCAGTTGCACGGAGAGACTGCGCTTCCCTCCGGTCCGTAGAGAAAAGGCTTGAACCACTTCCCAGAGCTGGGGCCACATCAGAGCCAGAAACCGGCAAGAAGTTCTTGCTCCTGCCTTGGCGAGGTGAGCCACCGGAGCGTGGCATCTCTCTCTGGAGCCCTCCATCTGCTGCACACCCTTCCTGGCCAGTCTTTTCTGGCTCCCAGCTCCCTCTGTCTAGTATCAGAACACAATTCTGAGCAAGTTTCCCCAGGCTGTGAGCACCAACTGCTCCCTAATGCCTGTAATGTCAACCCACTGTCCTGGCCCCCTATCAAAAGCCCTTTACAAGATCAGGCTCCATACTTCTTCCCCAACTCATCTCTCAATCATCCTCAGTCATCCATCATCCTCAGTCTCCTGTCAAGTGGCTTGCCCAGTGGCCCCCAAAAGATGCACCAGCATCCCAAGTCTCAAAACCTGCAAATGTGACCTTATTTGCTTCTGTGTTTGCCACATTCCAGCTACGAGGGAGCCAGAGATGAAAATAAGAGGGTCCTCTCCTTCAACAAACTCATAGTCTAGGAGCAGAGACAGAGCTGCAGCAAATATTACTATCATTAGCAACAATAATTAAGCTCATTTATGTACCGGGCACCATGCAAAGTGCTTTATGTAATTTAATTAGGGTACCAGATCCAGCAAATGAAAATACAAGGATGGCCAGTTACATTTAAACTTTGCATAAAGAATAAATGATTTTTAGGACAAGCATGCTCCATGTAAAATTCGGGACATACTTACATTACAACCATTTCCTTGTTTACCTGAAATTCAACTTTAGGCACCCTGCAGTTTTCTAGGAACCTTTACATTAATACTTCACAACAGCTCTGAGATAGATTATGTAATCAGATCTTTGTGTTACAGATAAGGAAACAGAGGGTGATTAAGTCCATGTCATTTCATTTTTGCAACAAATTAGTAAGCATCTTGTCCATGAGTTGATGATAGTGGACTTTCAGGAGCATGGTCTGGATGCCCAAAGAGTGGTTGGAAATTTCTCAGGGTGGGTGTACAGGATGGGATATACTTATCTGTAGGTCTGGAAAAACAGCCTTTTAGTATCATTGTGCAGTTTTTCTGCAGCGAAGCTGGGAGTGAGGAGAGAGAAACAAGTGGCAGAGCTGGAGGGACTGCCCAGACCAGCTGCAGCACATAGGATCTGGGAGCCAAAAGGAGACTATAAATCCAGAATTTTCCTAACTGCGTGCCATGAACATCCTTGGAGGTGTTCTTGGGAAAAGTGGATCTTGTAATCCGATCAGCTGCCCCTGTGGTTCCTGATTGCATTAGCAGTGTGCCCTGGGGCTGGCCATGCAGCCAGGAGCCCACGATCTCTGTTAACGCAGCCCGGGTGACTTTCCTGATCACCAGAGCCTTTTATATCCCTCATGCCAGCTGAAGGGACGCTAGGAGCTTGGAGAAGACATTTGGACATTTCTTCTTATCCAAACTCAGACAACTGAGAAGTGAGCACCTCAGATAGCTCAGATTGGAGGAAGCCCCCCAACCATGCCTTTCACATCCTTCATTGTTGCACAAACCCCACATCACCGATGCACGCTCGCCCGTTCTCCACAGATGCTGGCGTGGAAGGAGGGATGGGCCTCCGGTCTGCGCGGGGAAGGCCTCTGTCTCCAGCTCTGTCCCCTGAGCCCCTGTTGAGGTTTGAGGTGTGCATGAAAGAGCTTTCTGATCACGACCTCCACATAAGGAGCCCACCACCCTCATCGCTTCCCCTGATCCCCAGCCCCAGCCAGCCCCTGGGGTTGGCTGGATGCTCTGAATGTTCCTCACCCCCTCCCCATGATGGGGTCTCCCACACTAGAGGACAGTCACCAGGCCCCCCACGGGCCCAAGGCCATCAGTGCCCCAGCTAAGGCGAGAAAGGAAACGCAAGCACCTCCGGCAGCCCCCAGGCCTGTGGCCGAGCCGGCCCAGCCACGCGTGTGGATCCACTATCTGATTTCAGTTGTGAAAAGTCTTTGGGGACTTTTTGGAGACCAGGAGAGGTGACAGAGGTCGAGGGGCCATTGAAGCAGGCTAATTCCCGAGGCTGAGGCTCGTGACTGCTGTAGGGTCCCGTCAATAAGCAGGCGGGAGCTGCATAGGGCTCGCTGGGAGGGCTCTGCTCAACCCCCAACCTGCTGAGGTGGGGGGAGCCCCCTGAGGAAAAGGCGGCCAGTTACTGACCGCTGACGGGGAGGGACTCGGGGAAAGGCGGACGGCACCTGCTCCCTCCTCGTCACCCAACTAGCCCCACCCATTTCATCACCAACAGGTACTTGGCTGGGCCTGGGGGCAGAGGTATCCTCAGGAAAACAAATTGTACATTCCTCATTTTTGCCCCGTTTGTAGCATTCTGGGAAAGGCCAGTGCTTTTTCCAGAATGATTTCTGAAGCTGTTTAAGGCCATCAGTAGGTCCATCTATAATGTGGCCAAGCAATTGCGCAGGAGCAGGAGATGCTCCACTCCCCAGTGGCTGCTTCTCTCCAGGCAAAAGACGGAAGGATTCCACGGTCTCGAGTCTTCTCGTCTGTAAAATGGGGATAATAGCGCCTTTGTTTTAGGCTGACTTGGAGGATTCCATCAGATGATTCAGGCCAATGCTTCTGGCAGGGTGCAGAGCACAGTAGCTGCCCAGCAAATGCTTGCTGAGTTTGAAACCCTGAGGTAAAGCCTCAAGTCACGCAACACCTTGTAGGATGTGATGCATTAATTTTTATTTATCTTGCAGAGTGCTGATTTCATTCATTTGACCTGACTTTGGGCAGCACAGATTGGAGGTGAGTAAGTGCCCCTTTGCTGTCCCCCATACCCTCACTTACACACACCTCGCAGCTGGGCAAGCTCTGGTGCTGCCCCTGCAAGGAGGGGCAGGACGGCACGATGGGGAGAGCAAGGGCTCAAGAGCCAGGTGGACAGGTTTTTGGCTCAGCTCTTCGTGAGCTGTGTGATCCTGAGCAAGGGAGGCCATCTCTGTGCCTTGATTCGAATGGCAATATCCACATTGGTTGTTATGAGACTGAATGAACTAATGCAAGTGACGGTCTCTGGATGTCCTTGGCATGAGGCCAGCACTTGGACAGGGCTGTACAAAACCCGTTAGCAGCCTACTATGCTGCTGCATTACTTGGTCTGTGCATGTCCACCCTAGGTTCTGTTAGAGGTGTGTGTGCCCGTCTTGCTCCCCGTGTCCCCATCACTAGCTCCCATCCTTTTCCCAAGCCTGAGTCATGGTTGCCTCTGCCACCCTTTTCAGTCTTGGGTCCTGTCCAGGTGGGTCTTTGATGGGTACTGGATTGGCAAGCGGCCCTGGGGGTCCTTCGGTCCCAGCCGCCCCCCCCCGATCCTGCCCTGTGCCCTGTCCCCAGGCAGCAGCCCCCAGACCCCAGTGGCACCCCTGACAGCAGGACATCCTGTTTGCCCTTTTCTGCCCTTGCCTGCCAGCTCTGGGTTCTGATGCTGTGGATTCTGCTGCCACCTCAGATCTGCTCCATGAGTCTTTGGGCGTTTCACCCCCAGGCTGTGGCGGACCTGGCCAGCAGCCGAGAAGCAGATGTGCAGGAAAGAAAGCAGGACCCACCAGGGGGCTGACTTTGTCACAGTGGCTTCCACTTAGACAGGTATTAAGATCCTCTGCACTTATTTTGCATTACTTGCATGATTTCTAGCCAGCAAAATTACACAGCCTGATGGCTTTCAAGGATAACTTTGTGTAGGTTATGCGGTTATACAGCTTACTGGTTTTGTATGAGATGTACAATTTCAGTTTCTTAAAACCCAGGAAGGAGCATCTGTGCTCCAGATAGTGGAAAATAAAGTACCCTAGGAATGTTTTTGCACCTCCAAGGGTCAGAAGTGAGTTTTGATGTTGCTGTGGCTGTTTTGTCACTAAACACCATCCCTAGCAGCTGTGTGTGTGTGTGTGCGTGCATGTGTGTGCCTGCTTTGGCAGTCCATGCAAAGTTAGAACTTTCTCCCTCAAAGTCATCTTTGCTAGGTGTTTCATGCTGGAGGTGATCTAGTGCCAACCCTTATATTCTCCTCCTGCGAGAAAATAAGCTGGCGGCAACCAGCCCATCCTCATGGGGCTCTGCTCACCTTCTTTGAAGACTCTCAGGATTTTTCTTGGTGAGCTTTAACAAACTGTATGGTCAAATACCAAAGAGAGAATTGCAGCCTTCTGCCATAATGAAAGGGGAAAACAAACTTAGAAACTCCATACTCTGAGGCCTTCAAGGCCGCAAGTCCCTGCTAGTTCAAGCGAAGCACTCAGAAATTTGTGAACATTGGGTCCACCACACAGCAAGCCGGCAGCACCGGCAACGCCGGCAGGACAAGATGCCACTTTGCTGCATGGTCCTTGCCATGACTGAACCTTAGCATCCTGGTGAGTCCAGCAACTCTAGAAAATTCAGGCTGCAGAACAGGAATGAACGGTATAGCCTGCAATTACCCCAGAAAGAGGACCAAAGCAAACAGAAATTCTAATTTTATACATTCCCAAGAGGGGCCCAGGCTACATCATTATCACTATAGAAACTACTTAGCTGTTGGCCAAAAACCAGCGCCACGTCACGTGGGTCAGTGTCCACAAGCCCCAAGGCAGCCCTTCCGGTGCCAATCAAGGCAACAACAAAGGGTCGCCCATCGACAGGGGCAGGCTGTAGACCCTCGGGCTTCCCAAACTAAGCATATTATACTTAATCTATTTTTCATTGATTTTAATGGTCTGAAACTTGGGGTCCAACTGCCACTTTCTGTACATTAGCAGACGTGAGCATTCAGCAGTGACGAGAAGAGATGGAAGGGAGAATTATGGGTGGTGATTGTGGGAAGAACGAGAGACGGAGAGCTTTTTTATTATTATTACTCTTAGGATTGTTATGAAAGAATCACCTGGAATCAGCTCAAACCCCCATGAAAAAGCATTCAATGAGGAACAGTCACGCCTTGTTCCAGCGTGATAACAGTGGCCATCACTGGCTTCCCGAGGAATGTGAAAAACAGAATCCTGGTAAGGAAGGTTCTCTAGGACTGGCAAGTGTTTCTTTTCTTTCTCTTTCCTCTTTCCTGCTGGTGTTGTCGAGACTTTGACATCTAGCAGCCATGAACCAGTGCCCCAAAGGAATGAAAACTACTGTGCTCAAAAGATGCATAAAAATGTGACTATTTCAGCAACAAGCAGCCAAAGAAAGTGGGCACAACCCCAGCCTTGGTC
>PVKY010000127.1:25000-30000 GCA_004027775.1 Bradypus variegatus
TCAATTATAATCACTTCTAAGTTCTTATGCACTTTATAAGTATGAACCTAAATAACAGAAAATAAACAAATGCTCCTGTGAGTTTCACCCAGTTTTGTGGTAGATTCCGCAGCAGTGAAACTGGGGCTCCAGGGCACACGGAAGTTGAGGGGCCCCGAGGTCCGGCGGTCCCTGGGTTGCTGAGGTGACGTGGAGGCTCTGCCCGTCACCCTGCAATCCCTTCCGTAAAAGTAACTCCCAGTTAGGGGACTTTAAAATGCATTGCTGACCACACACCCCCAGACAAGGTGACCAGGGGCAGAAAACCCTCCTGTCCTGAGGGTTTGGCAGCCACGTGGTGGAGTGACGTGGGCTAATAAGATGCTGCAGCCCTCCTGTAAACAGCTTCACACCACCTCGTCGCTGTCTTTCAATAAAGAGCAAGTTTTCACGTTTTCTGTGCACTCCTCCCCCCCTGGGTTTCGGCTGTTTATCTAATGCATTCACTGTGTTTCAGCAGCTCAGCTGCAACCCTGCATTACATAGATTGCATTGAGGGGTGACAGATTGTGTGTGTGTGACAGACACACAGTATTAGAGGCGTGCAGTGCAGCCCCTTGGTGGGCACATGGCAGCGGATGTCCTGACACACTTTGTTAACAGCAGCAGCCTTGAGAGAAAGGAAGAGGCAGTGGTGTTTTCAAAGGGTGCTGCAGCCCAATCCCCTGTTCCTTTGTGCATTTTTCCCTGAGCGAGTCACTACCTTTTTGTTCCTGACCTAGAGAAGGAACTCGATGCATGTGTGTTGCAGGGAATGGAAGGAGCTGGCATGTCTGTACCTGAGTGACAGGGGATTCTGGTGACTTCTGCAGGGAGCTAGCCTCAACCTTCTCATGCTTGGTAGACGTTGGGGTCAAGAGAAGTAGAAAACCACAACAGCAGGTATCATTTGATGGCTCCGGAATTGGCTTTGAGGCTGTGTTTCTACACTGGAGATTGTAAGATCAGTTGTCATTTCCTTTGTCTCCCCCTCCACCTTCCCTCTGTCTCTTTCTTCCTTCCCTCCCTCTTTTCTCTGCATCGAGATGTCCCAGACACTGTGCCAGGTGCTGAGGATAAAAGGTGGAATGAAAGCTCGACTTCCCCTCATCAGCAGAGGGGAATCCCCAAGGACAGCCGTGCAGCCTGTAATAACTGGAGCGTGGAAGAAAGAGGCTTACCTGCAGATGTTGTGCAAAGGAGAGAGAGATTAACTTTGACTAGGCTTGGGTCAAGAAAAGCTTCACAGAAGAGGAGAAGATGGGCAGGGTTTTGAAGAGTGAGTAGGAGTTTGCCAGGCTGATGAGATGTGGGCCTAGAACTGTGTGCTGTGTTGTGGGGTCTCTAAGGAGCTTGGCAGGGCCAGCCGGAGCATGCCTTATTGGTGGGAGGAAGGCAGAGAGAGAGGCAGATTTGGATAATCCCGTGTTGCTGCACTGAACAGTGCCAGGCCCAGGATCCTGGATGTTTTCCCCGAGCGCAGCAATAGGGAGCCATGGAAGGGCTGTCAGCAGGAGATGCTGTGTTCGGATTTGCGTTTTACCCTGGCAGCAGTTTGGAGGTCCTTGCTTTAAGTCTCACTGGTCACCCTCCTGGGACCTTGTGTGGCTCCCACAGTGCACACTGTGGCCCTGCGGGTGGGCAGCTGTGAGAACATCTGTCCTGAGCACGAGCACAGCATTTGGCGCCAAGGCAGAGCTGAGAGCAGGGATTGAAACGAAACCAGCAATGGGGTTTTCAAAGGGAATTCCATTGTGTCCAACTCAACTGACATTAGGGAATGTTTTTGGGGGAAGGAATGTGCCAAGGAGGAGAGGAAACTGTTTCGAGCTGCCTTTTCCTGGCCTGCTGGGCAGGTGGGCTGTTCAATGGCCTGACAGCTCAGAAGAGTATTTTTGGAGCCGTTGTGGATGGGAGGGGAAAAGATTTGACTTTTAAGCACAGAGCCCTGGAGGCAGCGAGATTACCTCTTGCATTGTGTTTAGACCATTTTCTTAATCAAAACATTATGCCAAGAATCCTTTCTGGGGAAGTGGAACTTCGGCACCAGCACAATTCCACTTATAAATAGCCCAGACCTGCTCGGCAAGAAACAAAACTATAGAACCACACACTCGTGCAGCCAGCACGAGCTCTGAAGGATGCCTGTCAGCCCGCCTTACTTCCACCCTTCCCTGGCCATTGTCGGCAGAAACAATGCCACCTTCCCGAAAGGAAATAGGCAATAAAAAATCCTGCAGCACTTCCTAGGCAGAGTTTTCCCATTCATACCCCAAGCGGACCACCCTCCCCACCCCCGCCAAGCCCCCGACAGCAGGGTGCTCCAGCCATTTTCCCAGGTTTCTCCAGCTTCGATGTCTGTTTTTTCCCAAGCAGGGCAGGGGACCAGCTTTCAGCCCAACAATGCTTTTTCTCTCTTTCCAAATTGCCTTTCTTTTTCACATATCTTATGACACCTGTGACAGAACGTATAAAGTGTAAGATGATAAAATGGCCAGCATTTTTATAAAGTACCCTGTTGGCTTAAAAATTCTTTGTGATTGCACTTTTAAATTAATAGGGGGATTTTTTTTTCCCTTTGCTTCTCTGTCCCTTTTTTTTTTAAATAAATGTTATGCTTTATGGCGGGCACGATCTCGCTGCTTTACAGTATCGATAAACGCAGGTCCACCTGCGCTATAAAATCCCCTTTACATGAAGCAGGCCATTCCCATTTTATAGCCCATTTTTCACCCATTGTTCTTGAGTCGTGTCATAGGTGTGCCGTAATGTGCTGGCGAGGTGGACGCCTCAAAGATCAGTTTAACAAAATGGTCTAATTTTGCCAACTTTAGTGCCAAAATCTGGATTGAAAAATGCAGGACTGATGTCCCGATGGACGCACGACGTGATGTCACTTCCCTGAAAATGGCCAAGATAAACATCTATTTCCAGATTGCTTGCACTTGTAACATGAATTCTCCCTCTTTTTCAATCCCCAAATTACGGTTCCTGTTTTCTAACAATTTTAATGTTAACCTGGTTGACATTTGAACTTTCCTGACTTTTTCTCAGACTCAAAGCTTTTATTACATTGCTGGTGGAGGAGGCAGAATTCCATTCCAAATGTAATACTTTTGGAGCCTGAAAACCTGCGAACTTTTAAAAATGATGCAAGGCAGATTGAATGGTCCTTCTGACTGAGGTGTATGCACAGATGTGCAATTGAGACTCCCAGGACTTGGCGAGACAGAGCTCGGCAATGTGATGCTCGCCGACATGGTGCTCCTTTGCCATGAGAGGGAAGTGCAATGCTTTGTTTTTCTTTCTCTTCAAATGGCCAGGCAGAGTCGGGCTGCATCAGTACAGACATGGGTAATGAGTGCAAGGAATCATTATCTCAGTAAATCAACAAGTGCTTATGGAGGGCCTGTTGCATTGGGCAATGCTCTCTGGGGATGTAAAATTATATTAACCTGTTGTTCATGAAAGTGGTTTTGGTGCCTGCTCAGCTGTTATCCCAACCCATGTGAAATTCATGCAGGGCCAGTACCATAGTACCCATTCTACAGACTGGGAAACTGAGGGCTGGATATGGCGAGTTACCCGATTGCTGCTGCTACCGTAGGTACTGCCAGCTCCTAGCTAGTTGGTTGCCATGCTGCACACATTCTACCATGTGAGGCCGATAATGTTACTCACCTATTTGACAGATGAGGTAAGTGACCAGGGAGAGGTTAAGTTATAGTCATTGCGATTCAAAGCCTGGTTCTGAAGCTTGGTCTGGGACTGTTCTCCTGGAGCAAGCCACATGGAAAGGCAGGACGAAGTCCGGGAGATGCTCGCTTCTGTGCCTACTGGTGGGAAGACAACATGCAACCAAAGGCTGCACTGGGAACCCAAGATCTCGCGGGAAGGGAGGTAACGTGAGGGCTCTAGCACTTGGGGAAGGGGGTCTTGGGCAGGACCCGAGGTGGGGTTTGCACTGACAGTGAAGGGGGCCTAGGGCTTTGCCTCTTCTCGCTCTGTCAAGCCTTTCCGGGGGCTCATCTGTCCCTCTCGCCCTTGCCCTCTCCGTCCTGGCCAGCCTGGTTGGCTACTAAAGACCTGTGCCACTTGCTGGTATTTGTGCCTTGATAAGTGTGCCCTGTCTTGAACTGCTACCACTTCCAAATGCATATGCACACACGCACAAACGCACATATTCTGTACTTGTGCTCTGTGTTACATATGCACGGTATGTTACTGCTGGGTATCATTTAGCTCACAGCTCTACCAAGCAAAAACGTAAGCTCCACGTTTCACTCATGTTTTTATCTTGCAGGGACTTGCATATTGCAGGGAGCTGGTGTGTGGTCCTGGGAATGGGCAGTGCTTGACTGGAGTTTCTTAAGAGCAGGACCACATAGGGCAGTGGACAGAGTGCTGGGGCTGGAGTCACGGCTTTCATACACTCTGTCACCTCTTCCATCTCTTGTGCACTTGGGTAAGTGACTCGGGGCCTGATTTGCCCCATCTCAGAAGGGATCATGACACTCTGTGTTTCTGAAGCAAGGGTGGAGAAGAGTGGTCTGGGAGGCACCCGGACGCGGCTCTGCCCGTTTTCTAGGAGCCCCACTACCTTTGTACCTTGCTTGTGAGCTCATACGTTGGCTTGGTGTTTCTGCCTTCTGCATCACTTGGGTCAAATGAGAAGAGTCCAAGAAAGGGTGAGGAATGTTATATTTATGGAAAGTCTTCCTGAACTTCCACCCAAGATTTGTGAAAATCTGTTTACCTACGCCAATGACAGGTTCTCCTTGCCAGTAGCCATCTCTGCATCTGTTATCTGCTCAATCCGCAGCCAGGTCTTCTCTGCAGGCCTCCACTGGCCTCTCCCTGGGGCTCACCTCCTCCCTCTTTAGGCTCTGCCTGGCTCCCTTGGAAGTTGGTGTCTTGGATATAGCCTGTTCTTAAGGTTTGGCCTTACTCTTAGACCATGGGCTCTTGGAAGATAAGAACCA
>PVKY010000127.1:35000-73709 GCA_004027775.1 Bradypus variegatus
GGGACCCTTTTAAGTAGGTCTGATTCTTTTAATTAGATCATTGTTGCCATCGCAATGTTTACTCCCGTATAATCTCTTATGAATAGCATGGGGCTTTGTAACAGTAGCTGTTATGCTGCCCCTGGTATCATTTGGGAAAATGCACTCAAACGGTTAAGTCTGAATAATAAATATGGCTGCTTCCGCACACACACGCAAATTGTTTGAAATCACTTCTGAAAAACACCACCATTTCTTGCTACTTAGGAAATGAACTCACTGCCTAACACGAGAGCCAGCCCAGGCAGTGTGTTATGCGTGTAAATGCACGAGGTCCGCAGAGAAACTTGCTGCTGCAGAGTGACTGCGTTTGAAAACAGAGGAAAGTTTTTACTTCAATAATTTGAAAGATTTCAAGGAAAATACTTGAAATCGCTGCTTCATCTTGGTCAAGCAAGCAGATTCACCTGGAATTCTCCCTCTGTCTATTACCAAGGGTCTGTCTTTCCTTTTTTTTTCTTTTCTTGTTACCATCAATCTCTCTATTATCCTCTTCTTGGTTTTTTTATTATATGCTCTTAACTTCAGGGTGATGAATCCGTGCAGTCCACGGGGCTGGCAGTGACCCAGCGGCTGCCCAGCGATGCACCTGGATATTCTGTGAACATCCAAGGGCCCCAGTGGGGAGAGTTTCACCTATGCTGGCTCACCGTGCGTTTACGTGCAACTTAAGACAGTGGATTTGTTTGTGAGAGCAGCTATACATTTTTAAAAATCACAGGCACTGATTTCAAATGAATAATATTAAAGGGAGTAAATATGTTAAATGGCAATTTTCAAAGACAATAATGAGCATAATTGATCTATTCAGATATCACTGTTTAGGATGGGACCGACGGCAGAAAGCAGAGGTTGCTTGTTTCTAGTGAAGGGCAGTATCATTTCATTCTGGAAACTTAAGCACTTAGGATCAGGCAATAGGACAAGTATGAAAGAGACTGTTCTTAGTGTGTAATGTAACTTCCATGGCACTGCCTCTTAAAATATGTTAAATAATAAATAACTTATTAAAACATGTTCAATGTAATAATGGCCTTTTTCATGAATTGTTGTAAAAGAGAGATTAGGAGAGTGGGGGAAGCAGCCTTCGGGGGAAAATAACAGGAATTTCTAGCGGTAGAGTTGTGTAATGGTTCTATGTTTTTAAAATGTGCCTGTACTCCATTCATAGTCATTTAAGTGCTTAAATAAGCACAATAAATGTAAATAATTTACTGCTTTGCAAACAGAAAATTGGGCAGAAAAGTAATTTTGAATAATAACTTGGCTGGCAGTCCTCGATGATTTGGGACACTGTAAAATGCAACTGACACCACTGTTCATTAAAGCCTGTTGGTATCGAGCCTTCTTCGTTCATTAGCGATTAATTCAGACAGATATTTAACTTAATAAGGTAAGCAAATAAACAAAAATCGCTTTCTGTGCCTTAAGGTTTTTAGACCTCTAATTGCTTTTGTGCACTAATTATGAAGATTAACACCTTACACTTCTCACTCTGGTTAGCCTTGCAAAAAAAAAAAAAAATGCCACCAGGGTATTTTGAAATCTAAGTGGAAAGGGGGGAAAGGGTTAAGGATTTTCTTAAGACAAAATGACTACCCACCCAAACCAGAGGCTCCTCCAGCTAAGTCGTGCGTGGGTTTTTAAAAACATCAGCTGAACGCAGGAACCACACACATTTCTGCCGAGAGAATAGGGCTCACACGCAGTTCTCAGCCAGGAAAAGAGCTCCCTGACACGCGGATAAATTGGACTTCCAGAAGAAGGTGTGGGGGACTGGGTTTCGGCTCTGCGTACCGTGTCTGGGGTTGCGTTTTTGAAACGGCATTAGTCAAGATTTGCTATTTGCCTGCTATATTTAAAAGTTGATACTAACTTAAGATCATATGTAGTTATCAACACTTTGTAATTAGTGACAAACCACGTGCAGGGCCTTTAATATTTACTGTAATAATATTATTCATAATGGAGTCATTCAGTATTCATGTGGATATAATATGTAATTCCATTGTAATTTAACATTAATTAATGTCCACTTATTGCTGCATATTATGCTATAGGAAACAATTTCTGATAAGAGACACCAGTGTAATTTAAGGATGAATCTGGCTGTAATTTGAATAATGATATACATTGCTTCATGTCTCAATGCCTGTGTTCCACCCCATCCCCCTTCATGCCTGTGAGGCTGGGAGGACATTTACACATGTGCACACACACAAGTGCGGGCACACACACGCCACATGCATGTAGCTGCATGGACAGGCAGATTACCATTTGTAAAGCAAACATTAAAGTGTTTGGAATCTTTCCAGATGTGCCTTGCAAATGTTAAAGTTTGTCGCTGTGAAAGCTTGATATTGCCGCTGCAGAAATGACTGATTCAAGGCCTCTCCTAAAAAAATCAATCATTGTAAGACAGTGGTCCTTTGATACAGATGTAACTGTATTTTAAGTGACAATTAGAAAGAGACTTTAAAAATAAAATCAAGCATGTTTCTATCACCTATCTATCTATCTATTCATCTATCATCTATCTATCTATCTATCTATCTATCCATCTATCATCTATCTATCTATCTATCCATCTATCATCTATCTATCTATCTATCTATCCGTCTATCATCTATCTATCTATCTATCTATCTATCTATCTATCTATCTATCTATCTATCTATCTATCTATCTATCTACCTATCTGTATCTTTGCCTTCCTGCCTATCTGGAAACAAACTTTTAAAACCAATTGTCCCGAGATGGGCCTCCTTGGAAAGCTAAGTGGTGGACGGTGCTGGCGTTGGACTTGCTGGTCGGGGGATGGACTGGCACCTCTAACGGGGTCTCTGAGAGGCGGACTCAGCGGCTTTGGCTTCTGCCTCAGCCCTCACGTTGCCAACTGCTGCTGACTGGTCTTATGAGAAGTCATGAAGCTCTGCCATCACTCCGACTTGAACCTGATACCATATTTCACTCGTTCCTGTAGCATTAGGGGGTTTAAAACCTCCTTTTCCTTTAATTCCTCTCTTTCTTTAATGGGTGACTGGATAAATTCAGTGGTGGATTTTTGTGACACTAAAACAGCAGATAAGTCTATGATGCACTCTCGCTATGTGGTTTAAAAATCCCTCACCATATGTTTTCTCACTGGATTGCCTCCTCTTGCAAAATTACAGGAACCGAAGCTTAAAAACACAATTAGGTAGTTTAAAATGAAGTATTAAAGAAATACTGCATATATTCAGATGCCTCCAATGTTTTCTTCCTCTCTCCTTTTTGCTTTTCTTTTTTTTTTTTTTGGTTTTGTTTTGTTCTTAGAATCTTCAAAAAAAAAAGCCTCTACTGCATTTGATTTTTATACTAATTGTGCCCCATATTTTTTGGATTATGTTATATAGGCTGTGGCTAAATTATAAATGAAAGAGTGAACTACCAGACTTCTTGTCGTAACAGCAGCTTTTATGTTGTTACAGAAAATGAAAAAAAAAAAAAAGAAAAAACGTTTTGCAAGGCAGGGTCCCCTCGCTTATTTTGTGTTGCTTAACGTATATAGGCAGACAAGCAAAGCAATTTGTAGAAATGTTTTTTTGCAGTATTTTGAAAATTACAGCACCGTCTCCATCCTCTGAGGGGAAAATGAGAGAAAGCTAAACACACAACACATAAATACAGCTGCATCAAACGGCTCTCTTCCCTGCCCCTGCACACACACAGCCAACTTCAGGTTCCATTTTTTACCAAGTTAGAAGCCAAATAAACTATTCTGTGTAGCGGGGATCTGAAAACCATCTTCTACAAGTCCAAAGTTCTTTCTTCTGCAGTTGTTTAAAAAAGGAAAAAGCAACAAAAAGCCAGCATGACCAGAGTATTAAAAAAAGAGAATCAAGTAACAGCTTGTAATCTCTATACATTTTGTTTTCCCATTAAACTTATTTGAAATTCACTATACATGAAAACATAGTAAAATATTTTTTATAGACATGTATCACAGGGCTTAAAGCTTTTGATGGAATGGACACTTCATGTCTGATCCTAGAGGACTGGAGTTTTAAAATATAATTTATACTCAGCAAATTGATGAAATATTTAGTTTATAGGCTGTGGCATTTCAGGTCCATTGTAATTGCATAGCTTAAAAGAACTGGCTATGGTGTAGTCACGAAGACTAATTTTCTGTGTTAAATCTACTGCCATGCTTGTGTCTTTTGTTAATTTGTCCCCGAACTTTTGCCAACTGAACTGGGGTAGGAGGTCAGGGGACGCCTGAGGAACGAGAACGGATTATCCCTTTGGATGAAGTCATGTGTTGGGCTCTTTTCTAATGGAAGGCGAGGTTTCGTCGCATCTATTGGAGTTGTTGAGTTGCTTTTCATAAAGAGCAGATCCTATGTGGAAATCAATAGCTTCACCCATGCCCTTCATTTGTAGATAAGTGTATTCTTGAATGTCTGAAGGAATATTTGATGTGGAACTTAAAACAGGGCTGGAAAATATCTTTGCCTTAATTGCCTTTCATTCTGCAGTGACGTGAGCCCCATCTCCAAGGCGGCGGGTACTGAGGGAGCACAAGCAACGTCCCCCTTTTTGCTTGGTGCCCATGGGCTCGCTTTCTGCTCGCCTGTAACCAGCCTTGAGGACTCTGATTTTTTGGCTTCATTCGATGAATTGTCTCTGAAGATTGCACACCTTCTCGTGCAGCCCTTGGCGGAGTCTGGTTAGAAGCTAGCCCTGAGCACCATGAACTTGGCCGAGCCGGTCTCAGGCAGGAAAACCTCCCCTTCTGTACAGCATCAGGGTACTTGGGAAACAGCCTGGGGCCATACGGCTGATTATTTCACCAAATTTGCATCTTTTCAACAGTAATGGGGATGGCTTCCACAAATGCTCCCAGGCTCTAAATAGATGCTAAGTGGTTGTTTCTCCTTCCTTCCCTCGTTGCTCCCAGGAGAGCCCCTTCCCCTCCCGCCCCCTTGGAGCCTTGTGCTGAGCCTGCTGGCTGCCAGGCCCCCGGCCCCCAGGCCAGCAGCAGCCTGTCGCCCTGTCTGGGGGGCTGCGTGCGAGGCAGGGTTGCTTGCCTGGGCCGTCGGAGTCCTCAGCGCTGGGTGTTCCCACAAGCCCCGGCCTGTCTGCCCCTGCTGTGGCCCAAGCGCAGGCCGAATGGTGCAGCGGTGGACGCGGTGGTGGGCGCAGCGCAGGGCGCGGGGCTGAGAAGAGGGGTGGGAAGAACAATGGGGTGGAGAGAGTGAGCTGCGGCCGCCAGGCCCAGGGGGGCGGAATGAGCAGGGCTCCCAGGGAGGAGGGCACCCAAAGGCCTCTGGCCAGTGTCCTCAGGCTTCCTTTCCCACCCAGTGGAGGGACCACAGGGGCCCGGTTATGGCAGAGCAAACAGTTTTTGGAATGGGGTTTTGAGTAAAGACAGGATGCAGTTTTGTGATCTGACAATGAACAGCTGCTGGCTCTACATTTCTACCCCCTCTGCCAGCCCCCCCAGGGGCAGCCCCATGGCTTCTTCCTGGCTCAGGATCCCCCAGCTGGTCAGCTCTGCAAGGACCAGGTGGGGTGTTGGGGGGGGTCTCAGACCTCTCAGGCTCTAGCTGTGCATGAGGCTGGCCTTGGGGTCAGTGACTTGTTCCGTCCACTGGACTGCCTGCTGTGGGCTCCAGGGTCTGCCAGGTGTGCCTTCCAGGAGAGAATGTTCTAGAAGCTCTGGTCTAACTTCAACAGCTGCTTTGGGGACTGGAAAAGAAAAGTGTCCGTCCCCTGGTAGCCATTGGCCTGGGCCCCTCCTTGTTGCACATGTGGGCCGTGCCAGGGACAACCCCAACCTGGCCTCCCCTTCCTGCAGCTCTTGCCAGGTTCAGCCAAGCTTCTTGAGGGGCTTGCACCCCCAGCTGGAATCTTGGGGTTCTCTTCAGCATTGTGGGCCCCCAAATTGTGTTGAAGTTGAGAGTCATTGTGGCTTCTCAGGGCAGCGCTGCTCTCCTTCCTGGAGAGCCTCGAGCCTTTTGAGTGTTCCCTGGAGATGGCGTTTGTTTTCCCAGCTGCAGGGACTTCCCAAGAGCCTCCTTCAGGGGGGCTCGCACCTGGGGGCCGGTGTGCAGGTGGGCTCTTGAGTGCCCCGAGTGTGCTCCGGAAGCTGTTCTTTGGATCCATGCCCAGAAGTGCATTGTTTATTGACATAAACAATCGCACTCCACTTGAATTTCTTAACTTAAAAAAAAAGCAAAACAAAAAGCCACTGAGTGTAAGTCCTTTAGCTCCACAATGGATTGAAAGCCACAATAGTCTTACTCTTTTTCTGTATAGCTGATTTACTCCACAATTTTCTCAAAATATGATCTTTTCTGGTTTTAGTGTATGCAAATGTTTATGCTTTAGATTTTAAAATCAGCCAAATGAAACTGGAATTCTGTTCCTTTTCATTGTCCATCTGGGTTCAAACCAAGGATAACAGGCAACCTATTCAGAAAACTTAGAAATGGAAAACCTGAATCAGTTTCTTCCAAATTTCATGTTTGTTTTCTAATGATATAATTCAAAGGTTTAACTTCCTCTTTCATTATAGAATGCACTGAAATGAAAGATTGAGTGTAATCTTTTACTTTGAAAGGCGCTTCTTGCTTTAGGTACTTTATCTCATTATCACTGACAGGGAGAAGAATGGGAGGAAAAATATAATGAGACCCATTTCCTTGTTGAAACAGTAGAGGGTCAGAGTGAGGAGAAAACCAGGGAAGACAGAACTGCCTTTACTAGTACCCTGTTCTGAGAGGAGCAGAGCAAGGCCAGCCAAAGATGCGTCTGCAGGAGCAAGTGGGACGCAAGGAGACAGGACACACCCATGGGTGGCTTTGGGCCTAAAGCCCACACTGACTCAGCAGGAATTCTGCCATCTGAAAATTCACATTGTCATTGGATACATAGGGTTCTTCGATTTGCCTGGTCTTGCCATGCAGCTTGATTGCTTATGGATTATGAACTTAATTTGTTTTCTAAACTACAAATAGGAAGTGATTGCTAATGATCTTCAACTTCCATCAGGAAACTGTGGAGAAAAAAAAAGCAAGACAAAAACTCCTGGCTGTCCCCACCGACCTCCCTGGGGGCCCTTCGCTGTGCGTAGTCTCTACCTGGCTTTGGTTGACTCCGTCTCTTCCTTCTTCAATCACCTTGAATAAAATATTATGCACAAAACTTAATAGCTTCAGGACAGTTCCTTTCATATGTGTCTTAAAATTCTTCTTTCATTTTCTGTGTCAGTATATTTCCTTACACAAACATAAAAACCATGTCAGCAGAAATGAAGTAAATTAGAAAAAGAAAACCCTGGTTTGCTGTTCAGAACAATGTAAGGTGGTTAGTTAATTTCCTGTTCAGCAGATGGATTTTTATTTAATACACAAATATTTAAAAATTCCTAGGGTTAGTCAATGCAAGGATCAGTCTTGTGTATTTTAATCTTCATCTTTTCTTTCTTGTGCTTCTGTAAAGCGTATAATAATGTACTATGTATTCACCATCTAGGAAGACAGCAATATAATTCTGTTTATTTGCTGCTGTGCCTAGATATAATAGGATGAAAATCCTGTTTTATCCAAAAGCGTACAGTGCTTCAGGAAGACCTGTTAGAGATTTTATTTTTTCAGATATGGCCCCTGAATTCTCAAGCGAGTTGTAGTTTTTGGCTTACACTTCGCTTCTACCTTTTAATGTCTCTGGGAACCCCATTATTTTTGTCTACACTCATGCTCTGACCTGTGCTACTCGGAAATTTTTGAGATGAAGTCACTGTGGTTTGAGTTACTGGAGAGGCGAGTGTGTCCAGCTGGGCTGGCGCAACGGCCGTGCGGCGACCCAGCCCAGACAGGCGTCCTCGGCAAGAAGGGGGACAGGAAGGCAGGGCTCGGGGGCAGAGCAGCTCGGAGTCGGAAATGTGCAGAAACTGTCAAGGGGGATGAGCCCCAAGGAAGGAGATAAACTAATCAGAATATTCACATATGCCAGAGCTTTTCGAAAAAGACTTTCTTTAAAACTAGAATCCCAATGAAAAATCCCAAGAAATGAACATTTATGATATTATCAAATAGAAAATTATATCATATAGATAGATGGATAAAAATATTACATATAGATATATATTTGTCTATATCTCTCCATCATCTATCCATCAAATCTATTACTTATCTTATTTATCTAATATTTATCTATGATCTATGTCTGTCTATCTGTCTGTCTTTCAGTGTGCTTGTGTGTGTATGTTGCTAAATTGTTTAGAGATGAAAGGTTACACCCACATTTGTGTAACCTTTACACTTTACAGAGTACTTTGTGGGTGCGAGTTCACTTGCTCCTCCCCACCCATGGCCTGGGGGTGGGGGTGGGGGTGGGAGTGGGAGGGCGAGGGGCAGAGGTGTGGCCCTCCCCTCCCCAGGTTATTCTAACATGCCCTTGACCCCTCCATCCCACACTTTACAACATAACATCCAGATGTCCAAAACCATTTTTTGGTTAACTGTATGAAATTCGATAGAATGCGAAATGTGATAGTACTGGAATTCAGTGACATAAATTATAAAACAGAGCCCAAAGTTCTATATGCAAAAACACAGCAGCTCTTTCGGAAGAGTGAAACCCCAAACAAAGTCCAGCCCTGAGAGGGTTCGTGCGGGACCTCCCGCTGTCCCCGCTGCGCCCTTCTTTTTCTCCATCGCTTTTTTTTGCCCCCCCAGAAGGTGCCTCTTTTCCCAAAAGCTTCATGGGGAAGACAAATGAAAATGGAGGATCCTGGTGACTTTTCCACCGACACAGATTCCATAAATATCAGAAATACACTGTGAATCCTGAGACAAGTGCCTTTTCTGCTCCACGGTAGGAAGAGGTATCCCCAAGGCCCACACCTGCCCAGTCTCACCTGGGTCTTCCTCCATTGCATGGGAGGGGGTGGGGTGGGGGGAGGGGAGTAGGAGGGTGAGAGCTGTGGGAAGGGGGTAGGGGGGGTTGTTCGCCCCCTTGCCCGTGTCCCCAAGAGGCTAGGAGCTCCTTCAGCAGCTCTCCGTTCCTGCACCTTTGCTTGTCTCCTGCTTGACACCTGCCAGCAGCTGAGTTGTTTGCTGAGAACCGTCAGACATCCACAGCGTTAAGTTTAGAAATCCAAAGGAAAATAGAAGTTTGGGGTGAAGAAGCCCTTTGATGTTATAGATGGAATCTCTTTCATGAGAATGTAAAAATATGTGACTCATGGGGCAGTGGTATCTGGGGAGGGAGAAGTGGGCGCTTGTACCGTGAGGATGACAGGGTGGTGTTTCCGGATTCAGGGCAGCCAGGGGGGTGAGGGCTCGTCCCGAGGGGGGGCTCCTGGTGCGGACCCAGCCCTCGGATTAAACCACAGCACCCCGTCGCCTGAGCTGGGGCGTAGACTCAGGTTCAGGGCCTGCTCAGCCTACCAGGTGTGGAAGCTCAGAAACCAACTCACCTGGATCCTCGGCTTCCTCACCGGAAAAGGGAGAGAGGAGAGCTAGGAGAGCCCTTTGCAGGCCAATGGTCTCCAATTTCTACCACCGTCAGTGAAAGAAAACTGGGAATGCTGGCAGCTTCACAACATCAGTGCCGATGGAGAGATTTTCCTTCCCTGCCACATTTTAACAAATGCTCTTTTCTTATTACAAGAATAGAATAGGCACATCATAGAACTTTTTAAAAATACAGAAAACTACTCAAAAAATTATAATTGGCCATAAACGCACCCCCTCCTCTTAACAATTTTTGGTAATTTAGCCTATTTTTTGTTTATCTTTTTAATATGTTGATATTGTTCTGTACTTAAAATTTGGTATGCCATCTTCTTCACATGAAGAATGTTCCATCACAAATCTTTCCCATTGTTGCTTCAAATTTTCTTTGTGGACATCCCTTTTAGTGGCAAATGCTCTTATAAATGGATTTGACATAACTTACTAAACTGATTCTTTATTACTGAATACTTTCCTTTGTCTTTGCTATTAGACACACCCCTATGTTGACCAGCTTTGGGTATAAAACTTGCCCCCACACACAGTTGTTTCTTTAGGGTAGATTTCAAGAATTATGGAGGCATTCTGGATTTCTGAATGAGACGGCTCAGAAGCATTGCTTTCCAAAAGAGTTTGTCTGATTAACTCATAACCACACCTTAGGAGAGTGAACAGCAGGCAGCTGACAACTGACAATTTCCTTTTCTTCTTACCTTTCAAAACCAGCAGGTACTTAAAAATAATATTCATTGTTTAATTTGCAAACTTTTGTTAGTTATGGGATCAGGCATTTTTTCCTTAGGAATGTGAACCATTTGTTTTTATTTTAGGAAACATCGGTTTTGTTTTAGAGGAATGGACCTATTAGAAATTCCAAGATGCTTATATTTCATAATATTTCATTCGAGAGCCGATTCTTATGGTCAACTGGTATCATTAAAGAGAATCTCAAAAATGCCCATTTGAGAAATCCACAGAAGTAAAGAATTAGGCAAAGATTTCCCCTGCCCTTCCTGTTTTCTTCTCCTGCTTTCTGTCTCCATTAAATTGTTTCCATTGTTTCTACTTTTGCAAGAAGCATAAGAATATACCATTACCCTTCTGATTCTTTGGACAGAATAAAGAGAAAAAATATCACCCAGTTTTACCTCCCCAAAATTCCTGTTTTGCCACAGTGGGAAATTTTTACCTAATTGTTACCATTTAAATGGTTAACACTGTTAACCATTTCAAGGTCAAATTCTATTGAGACGATATTCTAAACTTCAGTGGCAATTTCACCTGCCAAGTGTTTTAACACAAAAGCAAGGCTTAAAGTTGAAGCTGTGAAGATTTTTACTTAAGTAACCAACTAAGAGTGCTGAAAAGCAAAGGTCAAAGTGGTATTTGTGGTGTTCCATTTAGAAGTGTTAGTAGTCCTCTTTAGTGGGTTGTGGAGCTCACTGGGATTCTATAAAATGTTGTAATAGTGATGGCCTCTGAAAATCCTACCTTGACAATAAGTATGTTTGGTGCCCTTATTGTCCAATGATAAAAAAATTATTTTCGAGGTAGGAAAATTTCTTGAAAGAAAATTTCTCCCCACTCTTGCTGCCCAGCATTTACCCTCCTTGGCAGTGAATTGGCATTGGTTTCAAAGAGAATTTTTCAGCTTGTTAGTAAGAAATACCTGAATTTGTGTTACTATTCGTTGTCTAGATTCACTGTTTTTCTAGGGCCAAGATATAATAGGAAATTAAGATGTAATTATTTTTCAATTGAGAACATACATAAGCTTTCATGTATAGCTGCTGCAGGGCTTCAGAAGACACACCAGGCACCCTTGACATTGTTTTAGTAGCTGGTAGAAAAATGAATAAATCAGACATTTAAAGGTTAGGAACTCAAGGTTATACTGTGCTTCAATAATTATTTTTGTTTTGACTCTCTTTGTTGATGTCCTATATCCTTTCCCATTTGAGCAATGAAGAAAAATGGGGGAGTCAGGAAAGCAAGTGATACAAGCGACAGTCAACTCTATAAATATATATACAAAATATCCTAAATTTCTCAAAGATGGTTGATAAGTCTTATTGAGTCCCAGAATATCCAAATCAGCTTCTATAAAAGAAAGAATTCTGTTTTTCATATCATCACATCCTAAGCAACATGCAATCATCGTCATTTTAATTTGGGGTTTTGGACATAAGTCTGTGAAGTATTTCCTATAGATGAGTTTGCCACTGAATAATAAATAAATGAGTTCAGAATAACTCCAGAATGGTGTAACGGTGCCTCCTTTCTATTGTCAATCAGCTTTAGCCCAAACTTCTGAGGTAGTGTCGTCTTAATGAATGCTTCCTGACTGTGTTGGGAGCTTCAAGTTGTTGTACGGGAATCTTAAATGAGGAGAAGCCCATTTCAGGTGCTATATTCAAGGTTTCTGGGCTAAGAAAACTTAATTGTCATATGTCACACATACACACACACTCCCTTAAAGCCCACACACATAGACTTCCTCAAACATATACACAAAGATAGAAGAAGAAAAGCCACTAAAAAGCATACCATAAAACATTGATTGACCAATACATCGAACTTATGCTTTAAAAATATTCTTACTTTTATACATATTTATATATCAATTTTTAAAGAAAATTATGTCCATATTTGCTCAAATTGTGAAACTGATTAATTACAGTGTTGATTTAAAGCCTTTAAAATTAAATCTTAATATATACGTTACAACTAATGAACTTCCTTTCCATTCACTCCCCCTGCCCCCCCCACTTTTTTTCTTGGGGACTTAAGGAAAGCATATTTTCCAATATTCCACTAGCAATTTCTCTTTCTTATGACTCTCTGGTTCTTTCCTAATTATGGGACTGCAAATTATTTACTCTGGTTTTAAATTAAAGGAGCAGACAAGTAACCTGGTATAAAAAGCACCATTCCAACTTCAAGGAAAAAAAAATGAGTATGTGTTTAATTTCTCTTTAGGTACCCAGCTGTACAGCCCCTGTATAATGGAAGGGCTGAGAGAGAACGGTCCCCTTCCACCTCGCCTCGGTGTAATGCAATTTAGCTTCATTAAATTACTGGAGGGCCAGTTACTTAAGCAGAATATTGATTTTCAGTCTGGCCCGTGTTTAACATAATTCTGCGTAGGCAACAGCTAATTCTACATTTGAATCTAACACCCTAATGGAATTACAAGATGCTGCTTGACCAAGGCCAGCACTTAGCTGGCAGGTGCCACACCTGGGAGCAGCCTGTCTTGGACCCAGGAGCTGAGTTCACCTCCACCCCTTCCTGAGACCTGGATCTCTGAGCTCCAGGGGTCCCCCAAAGCAGCTGCGATCTTTTTCTTATACCAAGGAACTGCTTTGGGGACTAGAAAGTAGCTACAGTGGCCTTATGTTTTGTTTTGTTTTGCTTTTAAGATATGAAATAGGTGTGAATTCTGGTTTCAGTATTTTCTCTTTCAATGCGATTTTATTAGATATATTCACATACCAAATAACCATGCAAAGTGTACAATCAGTAGTTCACAGTATGATCATATTGTTGTGCACTCATCACCACAATCAATTTTTGAACATTTTCATTACTCCCAAAAAGATAATAAAAATAAGAATAAAAATAAAAATAAAAGTAATGAAGAATACCCAAAACATCCTATACCCCTTATCCTTCCCTATTATTTATTTATTTGTCTTTGTCTTCTACTCATCTGTCCATACACCGTATAAAGGGGATTTCAGTCACAAGGTTTTCACAATTACACAGTCGCACTGTATAAGCTATATAGTTATACAATCATCTTCAAGAATCAGGGATACTGGGTTACATTTCAACAGTTTCTGGTATTTCCTTCTAGCTAGTCTAATACACTAAAAACTAAAAAGGGATATCTATATAATGATAAGAATAACCTCTAGAATGACCTCTCAACTCTGTTTGAGATCTCTCAGCCACCGAAACTTTTTTGGTTTCATTTCTTTCCCCCTTTTGATATAAGAAGGCTTTCTCAATCCCACGATGCCGGGGCCAGACTCATCCCCACGAGTCATGTGGCATTATGTAGTTTTAAACAACTTGGGCCTCTTGCCCTAGATAGTTACATATGGATAAGACTTTCGAACTTGGTTAGCTTTCTTCATGCTTAAGATTGATAAAAGTGAGGCATGTCTTCAAATTCAATCTTACTTCAAACAGGCCTTAGACTCCCACATTTTGGGTGAATAATTTTAGGAGAAAATCGAACATTGCTTAGCTGCATATGTTGATAATTGTTGGTGATGATGAGCAAATTTTTTTAAATGTAATTCAGCTACTGAATTACAGTTTGCAGTTTCAGAAAAGAGAATTTTTTTCTGCAATATAGAAGCAAAGATGCCCTCTTGGCTGAGAAGAGCTTACCATTTAAAAGACTGCATATGCATGCAGAATGCATTGTCGATACAAGACATAAGTAACGCGCAGGGCGACAAGAAAGAAAGACCTAGAAGCAATGCTGAAATGATGAGTCCATGCTGGAGGCGCGGCCATCTGTTTCCTCATTTCAAGAAAGGGACACATCCCCAGGTCCGAGGCGGCACCACCACGCACCATGTCACCCTTCGTTGACTCGCTCTGCCCTAGAAGACTAACCCTTATAGGCTTCATCCCAAATCCTAACTCCCATAGGAGGGCCGAGGTGGGATGGCGAGGATGCAGGGCAGGGAGGCCCACTCTCTGGAGGCCATGCCTGATGTTGACCACAGCAGAGCTGAGCCAGGAAGGGCGGCTGAGCAGGGGGGAGAAGCCAAGGCTCCTCCGAGAGGCTGGTTGCCAGGGACCTGTTGTGTCTGGGCAGTGTCACCAGTAGTCTCCAATCAGAAGCCACGGAAACTTTCTTCTCTGGGTTTTTGTTAAGCTCAACGAGACATGGGTTTACCATGAATGTCTGTGGTTCTGAATATCCTCATTAAGAATGAGAAAATATGCTGAATGACAAGTTATCGGGGCTGAAAATTTCAGGTGCCTGCCTGGCTTCTTCATTGCGAAGAATGCGGGGTAGCGGGGAGTTCCCTGGAGCCACACAAGGCAGGGAATCCCCGTGGAGAGGCCATCTGGTTGATTTCCTTTGTCTGCAGGTGACTCCAGTGGGGCAGTGGAGCCCATGACGTGCCTTCCCCCCCAGCCTGGGTAACCAGATCGCCTCCATCTGTATCAGGTTGAATATTGTCCCCCCAGTCCACGCCCACCTGGAGCCTCAGAATGTGAGCTTCTTTGAAAAGAGGGTCTTTGCAGATGTAATCAATTAAGATGAGGTCATGGTGGATTGAGGTGGCCATCGGCCCAGTGACTGGGGTCCTCCCAAGATGGCCATGTGAAGACAAAGATGCACACCCCAAGGGGAGGCAGCCATGGAAACCTGGAGGCAGAGGCTGGAGTGGCGCAGCTACAAGCCAAGGAATGTCAAGGGTTGCCGGCAAGTGCCAGCAGCCAGCATCAGAAGGAAAGATGCTTCCCTTGAGTCCTTGAGGGAGCCTGGCCCTGCCAGCACCTTGATTCCCTGCTCTGGACTCAGGAACTACGTGAGAGTAAAAGCCTGCTGCTGTGGTGCTTTGAGATGTCAGCCCCAGGAGCTGCTGAACCTCCCTCCTGGGCTCCGATCAGGTTGCCTCACCTGCATGGGCTCAGGTACCAGTTTTCCTGTCTGGGGCCCTGCTCCTCCAGGTGAGAATCCTGGGCCAGGGCTGGGCAGAAGGCCAGGTGAGAGCAGGTCACTCCCGTCTAGGTCCCAACCTGCTGGACCCCGTAGACGGCAGCAGCTGGAGATGGGCCCAAGTGGAGAAAAGCCCAGCCTCAGAGACAGACCAAGAGACACTACAGAGTCCACAAATCTGGTTTTGCTTAAAAGTTGAATTTCTGTACTTGGCATCAACCAAGCCTGGGCAAAAACACCTCCCCCCGCCCCTGTACTCCCAGGATGAATCGGATTTTCCACAGGAAGCTTTTCTGCTGATTCCTGGTTCCACAGCAGGCCAGCATCCCTTTTAGAGGCTAAAGCATAAGGCTGAGTTTTAAAAGAGAAACCAACAATTAAACAAACAAACAAATGCATGAACAAAGTGTAGTATTAAGGACAGCAATGAACAAATTCCCCTGTACTTACATGTAATGAAAACACCTCCTTTATACTTATGTACACAGCTTTGCCAATTAAATTTATTTTCCACTTTTATCCTTGAAACAATTTTCCCTATGTGGTCAATTCTTATTTTTATTATACAGATGATAGATCGTTGTGCTAAGAGAAGTGATAGAGCAGAGCTGGGATTTGAACTGTGCATTCTTGTTGACAAAGCAAATCCTCTTTCAACTGCATCCCACACTTTCTCTTTCCATGCAGGGCATCATGTCTTCCTGTTTGGGATATTTTAGCTGTGATCTAGATGAGGTGTCAGTTCTGCATTCTTGAAAACATTTCTTAATCAGGCCCACACATTCATTGACATCATAAGGAACATAAAGTATCTTCTTATCAAACATGAGTCTGCTCCATTATTCACTAAGAAGTATGTTTCTACGGGTGAGCTGAAGGACACATGGTTGGTGGAGGAGTTTGGCTGCTTAGGGGAGAAGAGGGAGAAGGTGAGAGAGGGAATGGTCTGATGGGGGCACATTTTAGGATGAGAGAGGCTTGCTGTGACAATGAAGATTCCAGAAACGTGAAGGATCTAGAGGCAGCTCCAACTGTGGGACAGTGCAAAGAACAAAGATCTGGTTGCTGGACCGAGACCCTCAGGGACCCTTATGGTGGAGTCAGAGCCCAAATGAACATTGTGGGCAGCACTTTGGTTGTACTTAATGTAGGAGATGGCAGGATTTGGAACTGGCAGGTCCACCCTTAAAGAAAAGACCTCCGTTCTGCACTGACACGTGGCAAAACAGAGTAATATAAATTAAAATAAAACTGTTAAGGTATATAGATATGTGTGTGTGTGTGTGTGTGTGTGTATTTAAATAATAACTTCACTTTGTCTCTGTTGATGAACCTACTGACATCTCTTCTAGTTGGGTTCTTTGGGTGCCGTCTACTAAAGTGTGGGTGTGTGACAGGGAGCTTGATGGGACTGCTGTCTTCCAAGACGGGGTGTGGCAGGGGCAGGCACAGCCCTTGACTGGGGGGTCTGTAGCACTCTCGAAGGCCAGACTCAGAGGAGAGAGGCCCTGGGACTTAGTTGCTCTGTGGTCACCTGGGGACTTTTGCTGCCTGTGGAGCCAGAAGACTCAGGCTGTCCATGGAGCCAGGCCTGGCCTGGACCCCTCAAGGAATTCAGTCTCTGCCCTCATAGGGGCCTGGGGCCTGCTGCCTCCCTGCCACCGTCACCACCGAGGCTGAAAGGAAGGCAGGCCCGGACATCTGCAATCAGCTGAATCACCCCCAGTTCCGGTCTGCCAAGCCTCTTGTGCCCTTGGAACCCTGGCATTCTGCTGCCTCTGGGACTTCTCCTGCAGTCCTGGTGCTCTCCAAGCCCAGTGTTGGAAAGCAGCAAGCTGCAAAGTGAGCTGCAGGGCTCCCCAGAAGGTAATCAAATGGGCATGGCCAAGTGTTTCTGTGCCTAGGGTTGGCATGTTGGGCAGGGCGCTGATCCACACGGTGTGGGATGGACTCATTTATGGGTTTGCAACCAGTTCCTGGGTCAACTGGTGGCTGGCTGGCCCAGGATGGCCTCACTCTGAGCCCTGGGGTAGCTGGTTTTCACCCCCAGGCTTGCGCACAGGGCAGCAGCCTTCTAAGAGGGTAAGCATGGAAGCTGTACGGCCCTTGATGCCGAGGCTTGGAGTTACATGACGCCACTTCTACTAGGATATGCTGGTGGAACCACATCACCCAGACATCGCAGATCCAGGGTACAGGGAATAGACGCTGTGGCCATATTTAAACTATCATGCCTGTCAACAGTCTCAGGCCCAGAACACTGGAGAGGATCCAGGTCATGGGGGTCTCCTGAAGCCTGGCAAAGAGAGGGCCTGGCAGGCAATGGAGGGGATTCAGTGCTGATGCAGCACGGGGGTGGTCAGGAGAGGTCGCCATGGAAACGCCCGCCACCTTGCCCCAGAGGTGGGATTGTTCTGTCCCCACTGGGCCTCTCGCCCACGCCTGCCTCGGGCACCCAGGAAGAGGAATGCATCTGAATAAACCATACAAAATCCTGGTTTTAATGTTCCGTTTTCCTCTTCCGTCAACTCTACATTTCCCAACTCTGAAACTCCTTTTTAGAAGAGGATCCACTTTATGGAGGAAAGATGTTAGCTCCATTGTGAGCATGTACGCAGTTACAATCCATTTTTAATACACTAGTGCCAGCCTCAGAAAGGGATGGGCCTCTTACTTGCTGTCTTTTTCATTCACAAATATTTAATCATTGTTGAGGCTCACTACATAGACTATGTTGTCTATTCTTGGGACATTTTCATTTTTATATATTTGTTAAATTAATGGAGAAAACCCCATATTGTCTTCCTGGAAGGAAGGATTTGATCTTGACTTACAAATTTTTGGTTGTTTTTAAAAATCCCTGATGGTAGATTAAATTCAAAAAAGCTTTAGTGGATAATTGGAAGATATCCTAGAGGATTCACACCAGGAGCTAGTAAAAATATTTATCCTAAATGTCACTAAATTAAATATCACTGAGTGATAGATGTGCAAGAGTTGCAGGTTGTCTATTTGATACAAAATAGCCAAATATCAACACTTTCCATTTTTCTATTATACTTTCCATCAATTCCACTTGAAATAGAGGAAGGCTCACAAGTGAACATGTGTCATTTTTGTTCCTTTTCTAAATGCTCTTTCCAAACTGGCTGTGGGGGAGACGGCCAATGCCAGCATGGTTGAGCCAATGTTGAATGTTCCTGTGGTTTCTGGGTATTGAATGGTGTGTAGAGAATATCTTGGAGGCATCTCATTTGGAAAAGGCCTGGACCCCCTTTATTTGGGGCCCTCTGGTGATCTAGGATTGAAGGGTGAATTTTAGAGGGACTGCTGCAGTTGGGATTACGTCATCTGATGGCCATGCCTGGTTGAGTACAGATATCAACATTTTGATTAATACCAATGTAAGAAGGAAGGGCAGCCCAGACAGGCATCCAGAAAGGGACATGAAAATCTAAAAGCCTGCCCCTGACCATGTACAGTCAGATTCCCTTTAAGGGGGTGTCTGGGCCCAGGCAGGCCTTCCTGTCAGGGTACAGCGAGGTCTTGTTCAGGAAGAGAATTTTCGGCTGGCCTGTGCTAGGTTCTATGTGCGGGCTGCTAGCCAGTCACCAGGATTCTGTTTTCTCCTTCTTGTGGGCACACAGCCAGGTGGCATCTCCAAGGCCCTCGCAGGTCTAAGTGCTTCCTGATAGAGGATGAGAGGAGGGGTGTATGCCATTTCCAGGCAAGAGCTTTGAGCCACTGGGTGTCCCTCTCTTTTCTGCCTTGCTTCCCTCTCCTTCTACGCTTTCCTACCACTGCAGAGACACTGGGAATGACAGAATCACAAGATGTGGGAGCCACGTCCCTGAATCACCATGTGGAGGAGAGCTGCCCGCTGAGCCTGAAGCAGACTCAGACCACATGGGGTGAGACAGAACATTGATTATTGAGCCACCGTGCATTTTGGGATCTGTTTGCTTCCACCACCCAGCCTGCCCTCACCTAACCTGGTCAGAGCAGAGATAACCACACTGCTGGGCACCTAATCACCTAAGATGGTGGTTAGAAATGAGAGGCTCGGAGCCTCCCGCCTGAGAGTCTGGCTCACGTGGTCTGGGGTTGGCCCTGGGACTAATTATTCATACTGCTTTCATTGGTCCTTGTTCAGAAGCAGTGATTAACTGTCCTTCTCTTTTGAAGAGAAATCAGACTTTGGTGGAAGGGAAAGTACGTAGCTTGTTATTAAAATTTTGCTTTTATAAATTACATTTCTTTTCTTTAATAAAGGAGAGAATTTCTAAATTCTTTTAGGAAAATAAAAGGTTCACCAGAAAGTTTAATCATGAAAATAAATTCCTGTGCTACATTTCCTCTCATTTCTAGTTCTCCATTCCATAGGTGATCACTCTTAAATTTTGATTTTGGTATACTTTATTTTAGCATCTGACATCTGAACTTTGTATATTTAGTTTTATTTCTTGACTTACCAACTGCCAATGCTGCTTATAAAATGATTGCTCTGAAAGATGAGGATTTAGCTGACTTACTCTGTCACCCACACTGCCTTTCCTTCCATTTTGGGTATTTCACCATTTTGGGCTCCGCAACTGGAAATTCTTGACAATTCCAACAATGTAATTAACTTCTGTCCCCTACCCCACCCCATTGAAAGTAGTTCTTGAGCACCTACTCACATTTCCCTTTTCTTCCACTTCCCAATTTTTGTCAGCTGTCCTTTATTTTCATACTACCAAGGTTATAGCTTTCATATTCTGTTGTAGACTCAGTTAGTTTTGGGTGGTTTTGTCTAAAAGTGGATTCCAAGTTTTCAAAACTAGTGGATATCATTTACATTGCTGTGACTGTGGAAATACTATTCATTGTGGAAATAAGTGCTCCACTAAAATGACAATTCCTGTTCTGAATGTCCAATTGGCCCTGAGTAGCTGTGTAAAATATTCCTGACACAAAGTTAGATCTGATTTTCCACTATAACCATCCACCAATTCCCTTTATTAAATTCTCAAGTTTTCTTCATGCCTGCAGTTATATCAACTTTGCTATAGATTGTTTCTTTTTCATGAAGACCTCCTCCCAAAGCCCTCTGTCTTGCAGTTCTGATCTGTACTGTTTGATCTTTAGACCTACTGCACAGCTGTCATTTTGAAATTTCACTCTATGCTCTCCTGTTTTAATCTGCCTTATTTCAGTTTTGGAGTCTCTGACTTTCTTGGTTTATTTTCTTGCTACATTGTGAAGTAACACTAAAAATTTGCTTGGAAGCTAGGATTTTTGTATTCATGCCTGTCTCAAAAAGTTCTTTTTCTGCCATCATATTTGGGTATAATATTGAAGGTTGACAATTTATGACCCTCAGAACTTTGAAAATGATGCTCCATTCATTTCTAGCAAACAGTGTTGCTGTTGAGAACTCTGGGATCAGTCTGACTCCTGTGTAGATAATTTGCATTGTTTCTCTCATAGCAGTTGATATATATTTTAAAATTGGTGTTCTGATTTCAAAATTATGGCTCTTGTACCTTTTAAAATTGATTTAGTTGATACACCTTCAATCTTAAGATGTGTGCTTTTCAGTTTTGGAGAATTCTTTTATTATTATTTTTTTCTCTCCTGTTTTCTATGCTTTTTCTTTCTGTAACTCTTATTAGTTAGAGGTTAGACTTCCTGCATATTATTTCTATCCTATCTTATTTCCTGTCTTTCTATTTTTCTTTTTCTTAGGAAAATATACTCAACTTTACATTCTAATTGATCTATTGCTTTTTATTTTAATTCAGAAAATATATTTTTTAATTTCCTAGGACTCCTTGATTTTTTTATCCTATACTGCCCATATTTTTTGGATGGAAGATCACTGTATATATTTTATCTTATTTTATTGTGCTGGAAATATTTTCTTCTTGGTTTATCTTTGTCTTTGTACTTTGCATTATATTGCAGGATTTCCTCTGATGATTCTTGTATTTTTTCAGATTATATTGCCAAATTATCTGTCTGGGAATTCTTGGTTGTCCAATCATATTTAAGGGGAGGAAGTAGCAAAGCTGAATGGCAGCTCATTGTTTGTTTACTGGCAGCCCAGGCTGATGTTAACTGGGAGAGGGTCAGCTATCGACTGGAGGAACCCTGGCCGGAATTTTAAGGGCTCATTTTCAGCCACCAATGCCTGCACCATTGTCCAGTTCTCCCCATATTGTCATTTTCATTCTTTAAAGGAAAGCCCTCGGCTTTAGTAACTACATGGCTGGCTACTGGGTCTCCTGTCTTAGAGGGAGGGGTTTGTCCATTCGTTTCACTCCCTTTGAGCCTCTGGAGGCTCTGCTGGGCACACTGGCCCCTCGTAGCCAATTCACTCTTCATGGACTCTCCGACGTTTTACTTTTCCCTGCTTTTCCAGTCACCCTTCTTGATCCACTTTTCATCTTCCAGAAATGTGTTCAAGTCTCTTATTTGCTGATGGCCGTTACAGTAGGTGTTTTCACTGCTGGGCACATATGAAACACCTTTATTCCCTCCAAGAACAGAAAAAAGATGCACAGCCACCATTTTCAGTTGAAGCTCAGAGTTCCTTTACATAATCACTTTGTTTATGGACTATTTCAGTGATGCTTTGAGCAAGGGCCTGACCTTGGAAGCCCTGAGCTCAGTGGATACACACAGAGTCCACCTAAGAAGGCCAAGGGCTGAACCTGCCTCTTTGTGGCTCACTGGTGTCTTGGCCTGAGGGCTGGGGTTCTTCTGGGAGATAATTAGACCCAGAATATGGTGTTTCCTTGTGATCAGATTACCAGGAGGAAGCAGCTTCTGCGGGATTCACGTCCAGGCTCTCAGCCTCAGACTATTTCTTGTCTGATACCTGTTGTGTGAGGTGTGGAGAAAGTGACGTGCATATCCCTCTGTGAATAGTTCCAGCTCGGCCAGGTGACAGGGCACACGCTTTCTCTTCCCTGTTGGGAAACCATCCCCTGAGGGCCTCATCTATCTCCACCCCTATTTCCAGATTCTTTCCTTTCCTGGGTCATTGTGTCTGTAATTTGGGCAGCCACTGACTGTGAATTAACCCAATTTAATAGCTCAGAAAGATGGCTGCGAGTCTCTTACTTGCCTTAGAATTTAGAGTTTTTACCTGGGATCTGTAACTCGTAATTTCTATTTGTACACAAATTACAGAACTCTGTGCTTTCGAGCATACAGAATGTAAACAGCAAGGTCTGCAGGCCAGCCGGAGTGGAGGAGGGTCCTCATGTCTGATGGTGCTGGCTGCGAGGGGAGGCCTCGGGCTCCCCCTTCACATTGGGTCATGTTGGCCCCTCAGCAAGCAGCTTCACACCTCCCCTTTCCCTTTCTCCCCTGAGATAGAAACACTGCCTGAAACACTGCAGAGGTTAAGTCCATTAGCAGAAATGCAACATGCAAAACAGATTTGTCCTCGAGGGTCAACGGATGGCTTCTGGTCCAACCCAGCATCCTGTCAGATGCCCGGTGTGCAGAGTGACTGGTAACTGGGCGTGTTCACCAGACACCAAGCACAACTGTTTCCCCTCCAGAATGGTGGCTCACGGGCCAGTCTTTTGCCATTTGGGGAACATGGATACGATTTTCTGGAATCCTATCAGCATAATAATCTTATGTGTCTAGTAAAGAAAGTCTCAGAGACATTGCAAACCCTATACTGTGAGTGTTTGACAGGAGGGTTTACAATATCCACGTGATAGATACAAATTTAATAACTAGCAAAATTTCTTTGAAAAGTTGCACATCTTTATCATCTTTTAATTGAATAATGAAAACACATATTATTCATAATTGTAGGCCTTAAATTATTTGATAGCTGTGAAGTTCTGGTCCAGAAAAAACTATACTTTCTATAGTGAAATTAGTTATGACTAAGATGGTTGTTACTAGCCACGAGGATCGATTAAGTCAAGAGTCAAATGAAAAGATCTGTGACACCACCTTGTAAAACTCGGCTACGTTTATTTTCAACACTGACAACACAATTGTCTCTCAGAATATCATGGCATCAATAAGTCCAGAAATCCCTAATGTTTTAAAAAATGTAGACAAAAATGTAAATGAAGGCATCTGGAAATAAGCTGAAATTAGATCGGATGACAGGTGAATACAACTTTAAGGACTAGGTCAAAGATCTCCTTATTTTACTAGCTTTAAACAACACGCTTGTAGCATTTGTTTCATTTTTCTAGTATAACCACCAGTCAAGTCAGGTGTGGCGCTGTGAGTCATTGGCCAAGACGACTGACGACTCCGCACAAACGAACCCAAAGGTGAGGTCGTCGGGAGGGTGGCGAGGTGCACGGTGAGCCGGTGAGGCCCGGGGATTCTGAGTCTGCAGGAGAGGCGTGTCTGGGGTGTGTGTCCCTGTTGCTTGCTGGGTGATGGTCAGCACAACAGTGGGGTGGGGCGGGGGGTGGGGCAGTCTGTGGGCTTCCTTACTCCTTTCTTGAGCACTAAGTTAGATAAAATGAGGCGAGGCCGATGAAGAGGTAGCAGGTAAAGATGTGAGCAAATGCAGTGGGAGGGGAGCCGCTGGGCAGCCTGGGCTTGCTGTCGGTGACCACGTTGTCTTCAAGGCCTCATGAGGCTGGCTTCCAGGGAGGGAGGGCGGCGATGCCCATGCGATGCGATCAGAGATTCTTGGGTTGAAAGGGACTTCACCTGTCACAGAACAAAGTCCCTCTTTGGTGATTCCACTTGCTCTACAGAATCCCAACGTGAGATAGGTGGGAGCACATCCTCCAGTCGCAGCACAATCGCCCTGACCAAAAAAGCCCTGTCCATCTTTTGTCAGCTCTTACACCTTTGGCTTAACCCCGAGGGAATTACTGACAAGCTTCCGAGGCACCTACACGTCTCTCAGTGTGGTGAAGGCGTGTCCCTGACGGGGGGGGGGGCAGGAGGACATGACAGAGCAAGTCAGCTGGGAAGGGCCCCAAGGAGGGGAAAGAAGAGCCACAAAAATGCCCCTGCTCATTGGATTCTCAGTGGAAAAATGTGGGCCTCTGCTTTTAGAGAAATGTTTCCTTCGGAGAAGGAAGAAATATGTGTTTACCCCTAACACTACTTGCCCCAAAGGCTGGGTGGAGCTGAGAACCTCGTAACTACAGGGTCTGGGCCCCCCTAATGAAAGTATTCTTAGAAGTGGAGGGCTTGCCACGTGCAGTCTGGAAATAGGCTTTTGTCCGGTGATAAGGACAGGCTACCATTTAGTGGCCAGCGTGTATCTTCCACGTGGAGTTACACTCGCTGGGCTCTAATTCGATCTCACACTCCATCTATCTGAGGCAACCTTCAACCAAATCCTCTGTACGGGGACCTCCTGAGTTCACCACTGCCAGGAGTGGTCCTGCTCCATAAAGCCAGGGACGCCTGCCCATGTTGGCTTCCAGATACTTGGTTGTGATCCATTGCCTACATCTGTCTTGATGTGCAATGACCTTGCCTTGCCCCCTGTGTTCCTGTGGGCTTCATTGCTCTGCTTTGCAATTGGCTGGTATCTGAAATTTAAAAATACAACAGAAGAGGAACTCTTCTGGACACGCTCGCTTGATAACATATTAGGCTTGAAAGAACGGATTCAAGATGTCTCAGTGGTGATGACCTACATTGCTCATCTGAGTGCAACTTCCAATTTCCAATTTCCACGGCAGCTGATGGTCAGCTGGGTCACCACTCCCATTAGTTCTGCACACTCAAGGCTAATTCTGGTTGAGATGCTGTCCATGGTAGGGTACAGCTTTGGCCACAAAAGGTTAACAAATACCGTTGAGGTTTAAGATGAGGGATCTAAGTGGCACAGTAGGTTGACCTGCTCTGAGAGCTCTTGGCAAAACCTGTCCAGTGATGTCTTGGTAAAGACACACAGTCGCGGTTCAGGATTTGTGCTGTCACTTTCACGGAGTGTCTTTCCAGGTTCGAGTGTGCACCAAATGTGTTCTCAGGGTGACCCTCAAAATGCCCTGGGAACTAGGCAGGTCTTAAAATTGAACTCTTGTTATTTGTGCTAGAAAATAAAGATCATTAGATGAACAGAGGCTACAAACCACTATCAAAACTTTTCATCTTTGACCTTAGTTTATTAGGTATAATGTAGCTGATTATAATAAACTGTAATAAATTTGAATAAACATGTGATTGGATAAATACTGTGAACATCCCATGTGCTACAAGGGAGGATGAAAGAGACTCAACCCTGTTCTGTGCCAGTCTGATGAGCTTTCCCAAGGGACCACCTGAATAGTTATAATTTAGAACAAAGTCTTCTCCATTCCTTATCTCTAAGGTAGCCATAGATTAATAATAAAACAACTATTAAACAGATCATTTTTATAACGCTACATTTTTGTTATTTTGTCTGCCCAGCAACCTTCTGTCTTTTCATTATAATATCAAATCCCATTGTTAAAAGAAGTACAACAAAATAGAGTTTCCATGGCTAAGAGATTTCAAATGGAGTCAGGAAGTCTTTCTGGAGGTAACTGACGCAAAACCTCGGCCAGAGAGCACAGACCACCATAGCTTGCGAAGCCTCGAGCAGCAGTGCTCCTGAGAACCCCAAGGACATCTGGACACCGTAAACAAGCCACATGTTAAAGAACTCAATTAACTATCTAATTTGAAAAACAATCGAGCACCTCAAGTATCCACCAACCACAGACAACTTGTGTAATCTTCTTTTCCTTCAAACTCTTACCTGGAAGTGCCCAGCAGGACATGGTTTGGTTTGCCACCTGAATCTTCTCCGAATTGCAATTCCATGACCCCAAATAAATGCCTTGATTGCCCTACAGCTTCTTTTGTTATTTTCTGGTTGGTACTATTCTTCTGGGGAAAATGCTCCATGTATCTCTTCCCTCCTCTGACTGCCACACTCATGTTAGCCTGCTTTGGATGGGAACTGCAGTCTCCTTCTATGACCCCTGGGAGTGGTCTAATTGTAGAGCCACAGACACCCTTGCTTGTTTTCATGATTTTAGTTATTGAACTCCTCCCGTTAGACTGTAAGCTCCTTGAGACCAGAGACCTTCTCTGTCTGCTCACCAATAAATCCCCAGCACCCGGATTAGGCCTAGCAGTTTGGGGATTTGGGGATACACAACCAACATCTGATCACATGATTGACTGAGTGGCCATGTGGTCTAAACCGAGGACTTCTCTAGGACTTTCCTGAGAGCCTTGTCTGGTCTCCCTACATCTTGGTCTTAGAGTTGTAGGGAAAGTAGCACAGATTTTGGGGCCATACCTCCCCACCCAAACCAGTTTTGGGGAGGAAGCTGGAGTATGAAGCTGTGCAGGGAGGTGGGGGGTCCTGAGAGCAGGTGAGTCTCCGGCCCACCGCCCCCACCTTCAGCAGCCTCCCCTCCCTTACCAGTACAATGAACCAGACAGTTCCCACTGTGGCGTAATGGGCTTCTGTGACGTGCAAACAAGGACACCTGAATAATTCAATCCATCACGCCAAGAATAAAAATTTTCTCATGGGGGCATAACCTTGGATTTTTTTTAAATGTCTAACATGAAGGTAATAGCATCTACTTATCTTCAGGCTGTTTACAAAAGATCAAATTAAATCGTGGGTGAAACTGCTTTGCAAACTCTTTAGTTTTATCTGAATGTAGGTTACTGCCTTTTGCTCTGACACTTCAGACAATTCACTTAAATTTCTTCTGTATATAACTCTGCTTCTGTGAAATAGGGCACTCTGGGCAGAAGGGTCCCTTCTGCACCCTGCAGATCCTTCCAGCCCTTGCCCCCATCCCTGCCCGTTCCTCTGCCTTTCCCCATCTGCCTTCTCTCTCTCCTTGGCCCTCTGCGATCCCACCTTGTCCTGGATGCGGCTGCTGTTTCCTTGGATGATCCCTCGGCCCCATCCATTCTGTCCCAAAGATCCAAGGAGCCTGAGTCAGAGGCTGGTGGTGCAAGGGCGCGTCTGTGGCCTCTGCCGAGGCTTCCTCCTGGTGCAGGAACTGTCCCAGCAAGTCTCTTCCCACCCAGAGAGTAATCTTGCACACCTTCTGCTTCCCTTCCGGTCCCTGCTGGATTGCTGTTTCTCCCTTAACTAGTCAACTTCTGTCCTTTCCTTCCTCACCTTCTGTTCCCTCCTTGCCCCCTTGCCACCTGACCTCAGCGGCCTGCACCACCAGAACCCTGGAAGAATGCCAGTGGTATTCCAGTAGTGAGTGAGCATGTGTGCCTGTGTGTGTGTGATAGGAGTTTGAGCCCATGACAGTCAATGCGGATGGTTCCGTCGGATGCTACCATCCACCCAGCTGCTGGCCTGCCCTCCCACAGCCCTCCACCTGTCCCCGAGTCCCTCACCCAGGTGTCCTCCTTACAAGGTTAGCTCTGTACTAGTCCTCGCACACCTGACCTTCGCGGGCAACATTTAACGCCTGGGCCATGCTTCTGGGAGGCAGCTTAAAAACAAACGCTCCTTTTGTGGCTGTCCTTGTCCTCAGGTCCAGCTGGAGTCAGGAGTTTTCTGAAATCTACAGCACTTGCAGCTGTGGCACACAGAAACGCATTTCCTTCTTCCCATCAAATCTGAGAAATAACCAGCCCGGCTGTCCCCTTCCCACGGGGCCACGCGAGGGTCTCCGTGCTAATTGCGTTTAACCTACTGTAGTCCCTCTTTTTTTTCTGTATACAATAACTAATATGTAAACTATGGTCGCCCTTGGAAACTACTTTCCCCACGTTCCGTGTGAGCGCCACCCGCACAGGCGACAACGGCCGCACTGACTCGGAGGCGTGGGGGGAGGAACAGTGGGGAGCAGGTGATTAAGGCAGAAAACTCAATTCTGGCTGAGGGGGGAAAGCAGAACTTTTAAATTATAATAATAACAATTATTGTACCCTTGCAAGTTTACCCCGATCGATCCACCACATAGCGCCGATGTTTGCAAGCGCGTGCGTCGGTGCGGCACGACGGCTTCCTGCTTTCCAGAGGAGCTTTGACACGTCTCCGATTCATCCACGTCCTCCCGGGCTGCGTTTGGCGGCGCGAGGGCAAGGCGGGGGCCGGATGCGCCTCCGCGGTGGCCGCTCACGGCGCACGGGCCGGCCCTGAGCGCCCGGGAAGGCGGCGCCCTCGCTCTCCTCCAAGGCCGGCCCCGCGCACCCACAGGCGGGAAAGGGGCGCCGGAGAGCGTGGACCGGGAAGGAAAAGCGGCCTCGCAACACTCCCGGGCCCAGGAGCCCCCTGCTCACCCGAGCCTGCCGGGGGCCCCGCGGGGTGGGGGAGCGCAGGGCTGGGGCCCGGCTCGCGGGACGGGTGTCGGGGGCCTCCCCTCTGCCCGCCCCTCTGCTTCGTTTCCATCCCCGGGGCCACACGTGTGTGCACACACACACCACACACACATACTGGAACCACAACACACACACCACAGAATGATATCAGTACACAAATGCGTATACACAAGACACACACATACACCAAAACACACCACATACACACCCATGTAGAGACAGCACAGCACAGACACACCACATAAACATACATACATACTGTGTATACTATACGCCGTACACACACCACAAGCATGCTGACACTACCACACACACCACATACACACACATGTACAGCCGTCACACCCCCCCCACACATACTGCACACACTGTACACCACACACACACCACACACAGACACTGTACATACACACACGCTACACCACAACCACACACAGCCATACACAGTACACACTGAGCACATGATACATGCACCATGCACATATGCACACACCACAGTGCACGCATCACAGCACACACACACAGACACTACACACATGCACACAGACATGCACAGGCATGCACACACTAGACACACACACCACGTGCACACACACATGCATAAATAAACACCCCCATGCGCACATGCACACAGGTTACACAACCACATGCAGGCGTACACCAGACCTATAACACAACATATGCCCTACACACACCACCTGTGCACACACCCTCACCACACACACACACATCCCACACTCACACAGCAGGAGTTTTACCATGACCTTCATCTCCCGCGACTCTTCCCAGACCTCAGGGCCTGGGAAAGCGCCTCTTCCCCAGTGCGTCCCACATCAGAATTCTACTTGCGAAGAGGGTCCCCGGGAAATCATCAGGCTGGGCGGCCATGGGGGCCAGGGGTTATTTCCATGGCTCAGGGTCTGTCCACCAGGCCGCTGAGGCTGGGCCCCCCCCACCCTGGGCCCCGTAACATGGCCCCGCTGTCCGCAGCTGGGGATGCCGCCTGCACCTGCTCGCAGGAAAACCTCAAGGCCCCTTGGGAGCCCTGGTCACGGTCAGATTCAACACGGAGCCTGAGGCAGGTGCCCCGAGGTGTTCCCACACGCATCCTCCTCCGGTCACTCGCTGCGGAGGCCGTGGTGAAATGCATCCTGCCTCGTCCTGACCCAGCCTCACGTGCTGGGTGAGCCAGATGCGGAAACTTCCCTCAGGGATGGTCCTGGGGCCGATTCTGAGGGAGGGAGGCCTACTTGGTCGGCAGCCCTTGGCTTCCCCGGCCTCCTCTGTGGCAAACACATGGGGGTTGGCTTAAGCTGTGCAAATGGAGCGCCTCCTTCAGGAAGCCCCTCTGGATTACAACTACCCTAACAGGCACCGCCCTGAAGGGCACTTACTCCACAGCCCCATATGATCATGTGGATTCTTTTCTCCCAAGCTCCATGGGAGCTCTTGGAGGGCAAGGGTGGTGTCTGCCTTGCTTTTCCACTGGTCAAAGGCCTTGGATCTCTGCTCCTGGGGCTTGGAGCGGGCTCTACCACTGATTCGCAAACCTGGCGAGCCACTGCACGTCACTGAGCCTGTTTCCATCTCTGTGAAGGGCAACTTCAGCACTGACCTCACAGGGTTTTCGAGGGGACGTCCTGCTCCATCACTGTAGATGGAGGAGCTGCTCTGGAAATGATGGCACCCTTGGCAAAGGCTGGGGTTCCTCCAGGAGAGGCTGCAGCTGGAAGTGGTGCCTCGAACTTGGGGGTTCCTCTGCTCCAGGGGGACTCTCAGAGCCACAGGGACCTCACTGCCTGAGCTCCCAGGTGCAGCAGTGGCTGGTTACCATGGAGCATTTTCAATTGTGCATGGGGGGGGGCATCAAAACAGAGCGGCTCAGCATAGCATCTCTTAAAGAAATGACTGCTCAACCAGATTGTCTTGATTTGGGATTTTTTTTAAATAGCCAGTCTATTTGCATTTTTTCCTAAACATAAAGGTGCAGATGGGTTATCAAAGCATGACCTTGGAAAGATTAAAGAGTGGCCCCAAGCAAGCCACCTTTTCCGCAGGGTGACCAAGGAAAGTGCTGGTCTGTGAGTGGGTGCCCTCACGTCTCTGGACCCCACAGATCTGGATGAGGGCACCCACCCTCAACACATGCCTATGTGCATACAGACACACACACATGCACACACAAATGCACACAAACACACATGCAAGGCACATGCACCCCCACGCAAAGGCAGGGATGAATAATGGCCCTGAATTAGGATTCTTGGAGAATCAGAATCCACAAGATAGATATACATATACTCACACATACACACACGTAGTAAGAATTAGTATAAATAATTGGCTTACGTGTCTGTGGGGGCTGGCAAGACCCAATTCCATCGGGCAGGCCGGAGACTGGAAACTCCTGTAGGAGTGATGTTGAAGTCTTGAATTAAAATCTCTTAGCGGAAGCCAGTATGCTGGAAACCCAGGGAGGAAAGGAGAGTGTGGTCTTGAGGCAGAACTCCTTCTTCTTTCTGGAACCTTCAGTTCTTTGCTTTAGAGACCTCCAGCTGATTGGTTGAGGTCAACCCACTTTATCCAGGATAATCTCCGTCACTTAAAGTCCAGTGATGGGAGATGCCAATCCTATCTACACCCCACACCAATCCTATCTACACCGCACACCAGTCCTATCTACACCACACACCACTATCTACACCGCACACCAGTCCTATCTACACCGCACACCAGTCCTATCTACACCGCACACCAGTCCTATCTACACCACACACCACTATCTACACCGCACACCAGTCCTATCTACACCGCACACCAGTCCTATCTACACCACACCTCCACAACAGCATCTAGGTCAGTGTTCGACCAAATAACCGGGCTCCAGAGCCCAGCCAAGTTGACACAGAATTAACCACGACAGGCCCTGTCAATGCCCTTCGGACACGTTTCCTACTCCCGGCCCTTGGTCACGAGCTCCTCATTTAGGGACCGTACCTCTTTCATCTTTGAATCCCTAAGCACAGAGATGGGCGCAGAGTAAGGCCAAGGTGTTTGCCCTATAAATAGGCACCCCATTGGCATTTACAGGGCCTTATTTATTCTGTCCCTGGGAACTACTGTGTCCCAGGTCCTTTGTGTCTAAGGCTGGGGGAAGGTGGGCTTTTGAGCCCCTGCAGCTGGGAGCTGGTGTGGGTTGCTGACAGGCCAGGGCTCCTTCTGGAATGCCCAGCAGGTCGGCCACTGCCAGGACCACAGGCCTGGAAACCCCTGGTGGGGCCATTGCCCTGGACGGTGCCCTGTGGGGCTTCTCAGGTTGGAGGTGTGTGTGGGGGGCACGGCAGTTGGGGGCCACCATATTCCCACTCAACAACTGGTAGTAGCCAGGATTTTCATCCAGAGAAAACAAACACGGCTCTTTTATTTGTTTGGGAAAGTGGGTAAGAGCTAGTTATCCTGATACCCTTTTCTCCTTGGTCAAACCATGCAAAAGAACTAAACTCACAACGGAGCAACTTCCATTTCAGATCAGTTTCTCCTCCTCTAACATGGTCTATTTATTTTTATTGGTTTGTTTCTCATTAAATCCTTCAATTACTCTGCAGTGTAAAATGGTGAAATTATTGGCATGTGCCACCTTCATCATGTATCTGAGTTTGCTTATTACACTTGCAGAAAATGCTTGAATGGTACTCGGTGCTGCTGTGGATTGAGACGGAGTTAATAAATATTATTTGGTGTTTTTTTTTTCCCCGAGAAGCACTGCTTTTCTTGATTGTTTTTTACAGTTGGATTGGGAATATTGATTTATTCACCACTGTTACAATAATTGTATACAAGGAACAAAAAATGTGGAGGTAACATTTCATCAGCTCCAGCAGATTAATTAGTTGTAGTAGATTAGGCACAGTGTTACAGGCAAGATTTGCATTTAGAGGAAGAAAAGTTTCCTCTTCTTCTTTTTTTTTAATCTTAAAAAAGCCAAGAGAATTTAATAGAGATGTTTTACCCTAAGCTGCACCATTCATTAGTCAATCAGTGTTTTCAGATGAGTCTGAAATAGGACTTATGCTTCTTGCAAGAAAATGGTTGATGAAATTATTGGGTGAAAAGGCTACAGGAAATCAAAAGCGTATAATGATTCCCTCTTAGGGCAGTCATTTAAGAAGATTTTGATAGCTTCGATATGCAAACACTCGAACAAAATTTCCTTCACCGATTTTGTGAGGACTTTCATACTGAAGCCAGGCCAGGCCTTCCTTTGTGTTGTTATCCTCAAACCCCATGCTCCGTAGCTTTGCTTACATTTTTCTACCAAAATGTAAACCAGTTTGAAGATCAGAAGAGTCAATTTTCTTTCTCTCTTGGGCCACGTGATAGAAAAACCTGGAAGTCTCCTAAACACAAATGCCACACGTACCAACTGAGAAACGTGTTCCCGAGTTTAAGCATCATTTGCCTTCGCCAGGCCCAGCTGGTTCAGTTGAGCAGGAAATGGAGCTTCCCAACGTTGGACTTGAGGCCTTCGAGGAAACTTGTCACCTCTTCTTTCCTGCTTCTAGATGGTGCGTCTTCTTAGACTGTCCCAGATGCCTGGGCTGTGTGCCACCCTGCAGCCCTGTTTACTGGGCTTTCCTGCTCTGAAGAGTTTGGGCCATTGCAGAATATGGGGAGGTAAGAGCCAATTTGTGATGTAAAAGACAGGATGGAAATGTGCTGCAAGGGTGAAATGAGGTGAGAGGCAAGCTTGGGGAGGACAGCTCAGAAGGGTGACGAGAGGGAGAGTCAGCAGGAAATAATGGAAGACGCGGGCTCAGGCTGTGTGGGTGCAGAAAGAGAAGAGCCTTCACTTTGGGCCACCTCAATTTCGGAAGCACATGTGGAAGGCTTACCACGGGCGGGCTTGAGCGGTGTGCAGGTAAATGAGACAGAGTCCTTGATCACCGTGGGCAATAAAGTCACATGATGCAGATGTGTTGGCCAGAGGAGGGGGCTTGGCTCTCGTGGCACCCACCGGGGTACACACGTGGGCTTCTCTGCATGTGCAAGGCATGAGATCCATGCCTCGTGCTCGGCGGGAATCCAGGAGTGGTCAGCACCTGGCCACCATATCATTGTCACCCGAATGTCCGAAGGTACCTGGGGAGTCCAGCCAGAGGGGTGAGTTGGGGTGGCGTGAGGGTGATGGAGGACAGCACAGATCAGATGGCCTTCGGTAACTTTACCTGGCTTTCAAGTCAGGGGGTTTCCCCAAGATCAAAACATGAAATTGGATGTCTGGTCATCTTGTCTCCTGGACTTCTGACTTGTTTATTCTTTCTTTATGTACATGGGTTTAATGGTTTGTGTTTTTGTTTTACCTACACGTTGAGAAAGTTGTGAGGATGGCTTTAAAAACAAGATTTGGAAGTTGGAATGGTGGCACACATACTTTAAAAGTTTTCGGTCTTTGGTGGTGATATCAGTGACATTACACCGTGTGTTTCCTAGGCTCCCCAGGCCGTGGCATCCTTTTGTGTCTGAGCTGGACTGGTCGGGTGAGCTCTCAAGGCAGCTTGGAGCTACTGCTTGGCTAGCAGAGAAGGAGCCGAGAATGAGGAGGTCGGCGAGACAGGAAGTGGCCATCGCAGCACCTCAGTCGCTATTAGGAAGGGGTTCTGGGGTGGTGGCCATGGTGAACTTACCTGTTGAGGGGAGACCTGAGACTCCTAGATACAGGGCTGGGCAGCTTCCACTGTGACCCCACCAGTCACCCTCAAGTTGTCTGATTCTGAATGATATGATATTTCCCAACTTTTTATTTTGAAAAGTTCAAACACAAAAACCTTGAAAGAGTAAAGCAAAGAACATTGCACACCCTTGACCTAGAGTCACCATTTTGCCACATTTGCTTCATCTCCTATTTTGTATGTGTGTACCCGTGTGTGTGTCCGCACGTGTGTCCATGTGTGTGCTTTGTGATCTGTCACTTCGCCTCCAAGTGCTGGAGCACACATCTCCTGGGAGCAGGCCACTTCCTTCCTGCGCCCAATGCTGTGAGCGCTCCTGGGGAATTACCATCCTGTGATATTATCCAAGATGCAGTCTACATTCAGACGACCCGTTGTCCCAGTGCTTTATGGAACCCCCACCTCTGGATCTAAGGAAGGACCACGCAGCACATTTGGTTGCTATTAACTGATAAGTTTTCAAGAATAAACATTTTATTGCATTTAGTTATGGACAATCACTGAGCTTATGGTTAATATGTGTTTCCAGGCTGGTGATTAGTTAAGGCTTGGATGAAATGGGTTTCTTCTTCCCTTTTCCCATTCAAGGCTGATTTGGAGCAGCTCTGGGACTGAATTTTTTCTGCAAGTTTGTTCGTACAGCTTCCCACAGAGAAGGAGAAGGGTCCCACTCTCACACAAATTTGGCAACATGCTATATGACACACCCCACTCTGGAGAGGGGCTCATTAGTGTACTAAAGGTGCTGCCAAGTCCTGCAGAAAGAAGCCTCTTCAACTTGGCATGGCCTGTCTTCCCTCACACATCCTCCAGTGGAACCCCTCATTTTGCAACACCCATTGCTCCAGGAGACACAGTTGCTAAATGAACCAATACATAGTGCAAAACCGAAGCCTGCCTCAGACCAAGTTCTCATAGTGTGTTAGAGGCAGGTTTAGGACTGCTAACCCATGGGATTTGCCCAGTGCCCAGGCCTGTGACTGGGTCCTGGAGCAGGGTCCTGGGACAGGGTCCTGGGAATGGTGCTGCTGGGAGAGTCAGCCAGGGCGAGCTGACCTTGGGTCTGTTGCCCATAGACCGTGTGGATTTACTCTTGTACTTGGGTCCAGAAGTTTTCACAATGGATGTGGAGAACTGAACATGAAATCAAACCATTCCACTGTGGAAAAACCTGAGTGCTCCACCAGGCGGTTCTTTCCAGCTCATCTTTCCTTGATGCCCACTGACACACGTCCTAGTCTATCATATATTTGCATACATAAAACATTGGAAATTCTCTGTATTATATACAGATTCACTGTGTTAAAATGTGCAGATGAAGATGCACCGCTTCGAAATGAACTGGCAGATGAACCTCTGCAGAGCTCTCGAGAAGAGAAGGCACAGAGAGGGGCTCTGCGGGGCAGGAGAGTCCAGCGCATGAAGGACAGCAGGGCAGGCAGGCCGGAGGCACCGGTGGTGGCTGCAGGTCATCTCCACCATTGTGCTCTGAAACGAAAAACATGGCTGCTTGGAGCCTCGATTTCCTCAAAAAGAGACACTGAAGCTATCTCAGCACGTGGCAGAAATCCAAGTCTGTGTGTGTGTGTGTGTGTGTGTGTGTGTGTGTGTGTGTGTGTATGCAAAGGCCTCAAGCTGCAGCTCAAGCTGCAGGCAGCTCGGGATACCTCAACCCAGGCCTGTCTTGGCTGAGGGGCCCCTCTCTAGGCTGCGATGTCCTGCTGTGTACATGAGAGGTTGCACGGGGCTGCTCACAGGCCCACCTAGCGCTGAGTCCAGAACATTCTCTGCGTGCGATGGTGACACTTCTGTAAGTCAATGTCTCTCTGAGCACAATGACGATGAGTCTATGCCCCAAAGACCGGGAGCCCGTGTGAGCAGCCACTCCAAGGAGCTCCGCTCACATCATGGGTGTCTTGGCTACGGCCCCTCCCAGACACATCCGGTCTCCATAAGAGAGCTGTGGGCCACCTCCAAGCTCCCAATTTTGAGGTTTTGGGCTTTCTTCTGGAATATGAATGAGCACTGCCCAAAATCTTTCCAGATCTTCGGGTAACATGAACACAGGCCGATTAAAGCATTCTTTGCTGGCATCACAAATCATTTGCATACCCCTCCGCCTCTCTGCAGAGTCAACTAAAATCATTCCAGATCTTCCCGGGTACAGAGGAGACTGCTCAGCAGCCGCCTTCAGGGCCAGGCCTCTGGACACCCGGACGCCTCTCGCCCCTCCTCCAGCCTCCTGGTCCTCAGGGCCGGCTCATCTTTACGGTGCTGCGCCACGTCCTGCCTGACGGTGGTCACCCGATCACCACCACCCTCTGGGTCCTTACAGCAGTAGAGCATCAGTGTCCACCGGTGCTCTCTGGGTATGACGCTTTGACCTAGACCCAGGGCTGGGGGGATCCGCTTATTTACAGGGTGCCTGGCTCTGCTGAGAGGGTTGGGGACAGTCGGGAGCAAGTGACACCCATGTCCGTGTCCGTCTGTCCCTTCAGCATTGTGTTGCGGGGATGGCGCACAGACCAGTTATGTCCTGGCTCTGCCGCTTGGTGCCGTATCCCTTTGCTTTGTTATTTGTCTCTTCTCTGAGGCTCAGTTTCCTCATGAGTTAAGTGGGAAGAAAGCGGTTACTGGTTTAAATTAGGTAAAGTAGCAGACGCTCCCCGCACTCACCACTGCTCCCTTCCTGGATCTCAAGTGCTCTGGGGTGAGAGGAGCCCAGTGGAAGAGGACGCCCTTCCCCTGCCGGGCCAGGGCTGGAGGGCACTGCCAACGTCCCCGGCCTCCAGGGCCGCCTGTCCTCTCATCAGAATTGGCCTGCAGATCAGCAACACCCAGAAGCCTCTGTCTCCACGTGGGATGGACCAGCCCTCATTTCTTCTTTGAGGGAACCCGGCAGTCTGGGTCCCTGGTCCTTGCTGGCATCCAGCTTCCCAAGCTGCATTCAGGGATCCCTTGTCAGTGGGGTGAAGGCAGAGGAAGGGGCAGCCCTCCTGTTTCTCCTCGGCCGTTCAGAAGGGTAGGGAGCCCTTGGGCAGGTCCCAGCAGGGGACACCCCTGTGGGACACTTGTAGGGAGGAGGGTCCCTGGACAGGTCAGGTGGAGAAACTTACTCAGGTGACCAGGGGTGAACCAGGTAGGAACTGGACAAAATGGGGACACCAGCTGGGCAGCATGTTTTCCAGAAACTGCTCCCAAGGAACCAACCCAGAAGGGGATTTAAATTCAAATTTTCTGCCAGGTTTCGAAGCCTCAGTTAATTTCCTTCCTTTCCTCTCTGGCTCTAAATTCACAGTCTTAGTTAACACTCGGTGTCTGTGGACATTGGTGAGGATTCAGCCCACATCAGGGTGATCGATAAACTAATGGGAAACTTCACAGCACACTCCATTGAAGCAAAACCCATTTCTAACTGAACCAGATGGGGACTGGGGGGAGGAAGCTTACAAAATAAATCCCCCAAAGTAGATCTGGTAGAATCACACTCTGTCTCTAATTGATCTTTTGCTTTTCTCAAGGAAAAGGAAATTAACATCCAGTATGTGGTTTTCCTAAGGAAGCCCATGATCCCCACTGAGGCTTCGGAGCATGAGGTTCCTTCTGCAGGCCACAGGTAGCTGCTGGGCTGGGAACACGGTGCTGGCACTTCACAGCAGCTCACTTCCCAGAAACACCTGGGCAGCTGCGGGGATGCCCGGCCTCAAACCTCAGAAACCAGGAGGAAACTAAGAGTCCCCAGTCCCGCTCCCAGGGTGGGCCTGGCTGCCCCGGACCCCTTTACCCATGTCCGGCCCCGGTGCACCCAGTGTGGTTGGAACTTCTGGGCAGTCAGAGAACCAAAACCGCAGGCTCCATTCCCACTGCTCAGTGCCCTGAGGCCCCTCCACCGTGACAGCTGTTTAGGGACACGCGCGTGTGCTGCAGCTGAGCTCCAGATTGCTTGATATAAGCTTCTGGATAGGTCAGTCTCAGAGGTAAGTGTGGGAGTGTGTGCGAGTGTGAGCACACATGAATGAGTGCAAATATGTGTGCGTGAGCATGTGGGTGTGAGAACAGGAATGTGTGAACATGGTGTGCATGTGTGTGAATGTGAGTGTGTGTACATATGCGAGTGTGAGCATGTGCATATGAGCAGGTGACTGTGTGCCTATGTGTGTGGGTGTGACCGTGAGGGTGTTGTGCGGGTGTGTGTGTGACCATGATGGTGTCATATATGTGTGAGTGAGTGTGGGTGGCCATGAGGGTGTGGTGAGCGTGAGTCTGTGAGTGTGGATCGGTGTGTGTGAGTATGTATGGCCATGAGGGTGTGGTGTGTGTATGAGTCTGTGAGTGTGGATCGGTGTGAGTGAGTGTGTGTGGCCATGAGGGTGTGGTGTGTGTATGAGTCTGTGAGTGTGGATCAGTGTGTGTGAGTGTGTGTGGCCATGAGGGTGTGGTGTGTGTATGAGTCTGTGAGTGTGGATCG
>PVKY010000128.1:0-35516 GCA_004027775.1 Bradypus variegatus
TTGTGTGCCTCCCTGATTCCTAACCCACAGCAGCTGTGGTTGTGTCCCCTCCTCGGGAGCCCCAGTTCCGCCTCTCCTGCCTGCACCTCGCTCTGACACCTGCCATCTCCCAACCCCAGCCCTGCTGTCCAGGGGGTAACTGGGTGACCAACTCTCGCCGAGGGCAGAGGAGGCAGGGGCGCTGCGTGCTGGGGGGCGCTGCGGGCTGGGGGTGTGATCCCCGCCTTCCTGGCCCCCCCTCCGCCCTGCCCCCCTCAGCTACCTCCTTCCTCCTCTGCTGGTGCCTCCTGGGCTGTGAGAACACAGATGAAAATGCAGATTCCAGGCAGCAGGTCTGGCCAGCCAGGGTCTCCTGTGCAGCCCTCTGGGCACCATCACGGCCCTCTGTGGGGGCCGAGGCCCTGAGGTCCCCGCTGGGACCTGAGTCTGGGCCTCCCCCCACATCCTGTGGCCTTTGGCTTGTCTGGAAGACCCTCCATCAATCAGGGGCCCCCCAGAGGGGAGAGAGAGTGAGAGATTTAAGGCACAGAAGTGACTTCTGAGACAGTGGGGCTGGCTCGGGCCCAAGGCCCCGAGGGCAGGGTGGGCTGGGCCGACCCCGGGTAGAAGCTCTGCTTCTCAGCGCCTTCCAACTGATTAAGTCAGGCCCACGCGGGCCGCCTAGAACCGTCTCCTCTAAAGTCAACCAAAGTAACCACATTTATAAAATACCTTCACCGCAACAGCGAGATCAGGGTGGTTGCTGATTTTTAAACTTTTTATTGTTGTGTCCTATATACAGCTCAGCATTTCCCATTTTAATCTTCTTGAGTGTGCAGTTGGGGCTGAAGAATTCTTCGTCAAGGGGAGCCCCGTACTTGGCAGGCTGTCGTGCAGCTCCCCAGCCCCGAGCCCCGAGATTCCACCAGCAGCTTCCCTCCTGCCCAGCTGAGATGACCACGTGTCTCCAGACATGCAAGTGCCTCCTGGGGGCAAAACCGCCCAGGTTGAGAGCGAATGTGCCCACCCAGCCGAGGCTGATTGGCTCGGGCACCACCTTCAGTGCCATTTTCTCTCCTGGGAGGGGAGCTGCATGGCCAGCGAGTTTAGCTCCTTCTCTGACCCCTTCCCTTCCTTGGGGCCTCACCACTTCCTAGGGCTTTCCTGTACCTGACCAAGGCGTTTCCTTGGCCCCCACAGCCTCTCCTTGCCCCGCAACGATGACACGCCAGCACTCCTGCGCTCTAAGCCCCTCCTTGGCTCCCCAGGGCCTACAGTTTGAACGTGGCCTCGTGGGACTGTAGCAGAGAGCCGTGCAGCCCTGGACAGGTTGCTTTGCCTCTCTATTCTCGGGGTCGTCATCCGGGAAATGGAGTCATAGTTATCCACAGCTTGCCGTACTGCTAGAGGGTCAGATGAGCTGCCCCTGGAACGGTGCCCGCTGGAGGAGAGGGCCAGTGTCACTGCCCTGGGCCCCAAGGTCACCCTGGGACAGTGGCTCCTGCCTCCAAGAACCCTTGACTGCTGAGCTTCCTCTTCCCTGGAATACTTTCTCCTCATCTCTGCCCCTCAGAATCCTGCTTACCCTGAAGGCTGAGCCCGTGAAACCGTGGGAGCCTCCCCCCAACCTCCCCCTCCTCCTCCCAACTCCTGCAGCTTGAATTTCCTGTGGGCATGCCAACCAGAGGGTGAACCTCGAAATCCAGGGGCAGTGTGTCTACCTGTAGGGGTCCAAATTGGGGTTCGTGACCTCCTCACAGAGCAGCCCCCCACCTCCCCTGCCTCCCCTCCCTCCTGTGAGGTCCCCCCAACACCCCCATGCAGGTGAGCCTGCCCCCCGCAGTCCGCCCAGGGCCTGCTTGCTGACCTGGTCCTCCGTGTCCTGGGCCTGCTGCCCGCCGCCGGGGGCTCGGACGAGAGCTTGGGGAGAGCGGGCCCCGGGCAGCGGGCTGTGGCGGCACAGCGCTGCTTCCCAGGCCGGCAGGCCAGTACAGTCCGCTGTTTAATAACCCAGCCCTTTGATCCAGCAGAAATGAGTGATTAGCGAGGAGCCAGCGAGTTGGCATCTGGCAGGAGCCTGTGTCTGGGCACGCGTGGGGGGGTTGAGGCTGTACGTGAGGTCAGGCACTGGGGTTGCCAGGCTGCCTGCGTCTGGGCTGGGGCTGCCACAGGGACGGGGGGACGGCATGGGGCGGGGGGCTGGCTCCTCTTGCGGGCTCCACGAGCCTGTCTCTCTCCGGGCCTCTGTCTCCCCATTTGTAAATTGGGGCTGTTGACTCCTTGCTCATGGGCCGGCGTGAGGCTGTGGGATGGTGTGTGTGATGCAGGCAGCAAGGGGCAGACACGCGGTCACTGGGTGCCCAGCCGGGGCCACGGCCGGCCAGGGGGGCAGCTCTGTGGCCCTCGGGAAAAGGCGAGCAGATTTGACAGACTGGAAACCCCGCTCTGTGCTGCTCCAAAGCTCTTCTCGCACCCTCCTGTCTCTGTTCCCTGTCCTTCCACAGCCAACCGAAGCCCCTGGTGGTCCCCTTATTTCTAGGGGTGTAGCCATCTCCCCCACCCGCAGCCCCCTCCCCCGTGAGCCTTGGTGCCAGGGGCAGGCTCAAGAGGCATCTTCAGCCTTCCCTTAACCCACTGCACCCCCAGGTGCCCAGGTCATCTGAGTGCAACATTTAAAGCACGTGCTTGCTACACCAGCCCCTCTCGGAGGCAGGTGCACCCACCTTCGGGCACACGAGGGGCCCCCACTGCTGCTGGCGGCTCACAACAGCAAAAGTGATGGTGATAATAATAACATCTGCCACAAGGCAAGGAGAGAGAGGAGGAAAGGAAAAGAAGGGAGCCGGGCCCCCTGGGAGCTGGGAACACTAAGGCTGGTGTCGGGCAAACGCCCTGCCTGCAGCTGGCCGGGCTATTCTCCTAGACCTCACTGGCAGCTCCTCTGCTCACCCCAGGTGCCCCATGAAGAGCCCTCCCAGTATGCTCAGCGGCGGGCCTGGCGGGCATGGCTGTGCCTCTCCCCTGGGCTGCACCTGGGCTCGAGCTGCGACCCCAGTAGCTCAGGGCTGAGGCAGACGGGGCCAGGAGGGGCTGCCGGGGTCCAGGAGCCGGTGGGGGGTGGCGGGGTCCTTCCTGAAATCGTCTGCTGAGCCTCCAGGCCCCGGTGCAGCTCCATGAATCCCAGAGAATCCCAGTCGCGCCACCCAGGGGGGCGGTTTGGCAGCGTCAGGCCTCATTACTTTAATAAGCTCCCGTTAACCCTTCTCCTGCTGCGAGCAACTCTGGTGGTGTTTGGGGATTGGCCGTTGGGGGTTTGGGAGCCATCATTCCTTCCTTCACTCATGCATTCAACAAACGTTTGGTGCGCCTGGCCCGGGGCCAAGGAGCTGGCGTGGTTCGCTTGAGGAGCTCCCCGTCTGAGCGTCAGATCTGCAGAATTTCAGATGTGGAACTCAGCATAGGAGAGGCTGGGCCTGTGCCCAGGACCCCCCACGGCCTCGGGGAGCCCGGTCGGACCGTAGCGGCCACCCCAACTTGTTCGACTGTGATCAACCCTACAAAGACATTCACGTCAAGGCTCAGGGCACACGTACACACAAACACACATGCGTGTATGCACATGTAGGCACACATATGTGCATGCACAGCCTTGCACACTTCTCTACATGCACGTGCAGTGTGCCCACTTTCACGTGTACCCACTTTCACGTGTACCCACTTTCACGTGTGCGCACATGTACATACCTGAACACACCCTTTCATGCCTTCATGGACAGACATGCACGCCTGTGCATCCACGGGGAGGGGGAAAGGCAGAGGCTCCCCCTCATGCTGGCTATACCCCCAGCACCCAAAACCTCACCCAGACTGCCTGGCCAAGCTCTGCCCACCCTTCAAGAGGACCAGCCTGCAAAGGGTGCAGCTTGGGGCATCCAAACAGGGAGGCTCAGAGTGGCCATGTCCCCTGCCCCCCAGACCCTGGCCCCCAGGGCCTTCTGAACACAGGGCCTGCAGGGGGACTGGCCCTCCCCATCACGGGCCATGCCGGCAGGTGCCTGCTGCCTGAAGCTGAAGCTTCCCCAATGAGTTTGGGAGATGCCGACCAGATGACATTTCAGCTCCTCTCGCCTCTGAAACTGGGTGCCTGGGCAAACATCCCTGAGCTTTAAATCATCTTTGGAACAAGACAGGAAGTCAACAAACAAAGCCAGCTCTTTCCGCCCCTCAGCTCCGCTCGTGCTGTTACCAGTCACGCGGCCCTTTGTCTGCTTTGGGTTGTTGTGGGTTTTTTCCTTCTTTGTGTCACGAAAATAAACCCAGCCTCGGAGTGAAGCACCGGGAAGTGAAGGCAGGACAGAGGCCGGACCACCTCCCCAGAGCCCACTGCTTCCACGTCCCCACAGCCCCTCTCCCTTAGGGTCTCAGGCTAGTGCTGGCTTGGCCGTATACCCCACCTCCCACCTATTTTCTGCTCAGGGAAACTGCGTCTTTCCAGTCCTCCTGCTGCTAGAGTTTTCCCCCTGGGACCCCAGACTTGCCTTTGTGCCAGTTGCCCAATCTCCTCTGTAAATCAGGGGGTACTTGCTCCTCCCAACTTTCCGGCCTACTCTGGGGGCAATTTTGTGCAGAGGTCAGTGGTGCAGACTGAGGACAATGGTGTCTGGGTGCAGGGCAGGCTCTGGTGGCCTGGGCAGCTGGCTCAGCCCTTGGCCTCGGCTTCCCCATCCCTAAAATAGGTGTGTCATGGGGAACCCAGCTCATCGGGGTACACAGAGGGTCAGGCACATTCATGCACATCAAGCGTCTGAACAGAGCTTGGCATGTAGCAGAGGCCAAATAAATAAAATGACATTAAATAACCATCTCGTGGGTTTGCCGTCAGGAGGAATAAAATCAGCAGGCTTGGACTGGGTGGCTCTCAGGGGCCCGATGGTGCTCTACATCGCGTGTGTCTTGTGTCGTTTTTCCTATGAGGTAGGCCCCATCACTGTGACCCTTCTATGGAGGAGGGAGCTGGGGCCCAGAGAGGGTCGGTGACTTCCCGTTGGCCACACAGCAACATGTGTTGGAGTCAGAGCCTGGAGCACACGGGCTTCCATGGCTGCTGGCCACTGTCAGCCTCCTTATCACTCTCATTCCTGTTGTTTGAGAATTAAACGAGATGCTATGTGCAGAGTTGGGCCTGGCACGCAGCGGGGCGGCTTGCCTCATTGGCATCAACGGTGTGGCGGGTGGTCGGGTGGGGTCGCTGCTGGGCACTGGTGCCCCCTGGGTGGGGTGTGGCCCAGGTTGGCCCCGGTGCCTGCTGTGGGCACAGCCTGTGCCGTGTGAGGTCAGCGAGCTGCCCTGTCCCGCCAGCTCCTCCCTGGACCGCCCCTGCCCACAGAGAGGGCTCCCAGACGTGCCAGGAGCCACGGAGTAATTCTCGGGCTGTTTTACGTGACTGCAAATTGACCTGCCCCCCAGCGCCCCGGCGATTTGTTCTGCAGTCTCCCCGCCTGCTGACGCCACGCCGGCCGGCCTGTCATTTCCAGCATGGGAGGTCCTTCTCCTTTTGTGCAAGGGATGACTTGTATTTGTTCCGGCCCCATCAACTGCTGGATCCAACAGTGATTTCCCTGAGGAAGTGGCCGGCACAGCTGGCCAGGCCCTGACAGGGCGTGCCGACATGCTGGGCCCTTTCTAGAGGCTTTTCCTTTTATTTCCCTCTTTTACTTTTCCCCTTTACCCCTCAACTGGGATTTGCTCAATGATTCCCCTCAGGCCTTTTCAGGAAAGACAGCAGTGGAAAGCCGCTAAAAAGCCTTGCTTTCCCGTGTTTCTTCCATTAGTAGATTCCTTTCCCTGGATATGGGTGAGTGTGTGTGTGTTTGTGCATGTGTGTACAGAGATAAAGAGAGAGAATGATAGATTTTTTTTGATCTGCCCTTTTTTAAAAAATTTCTAAAAATTAGTCTTTAAAATCTTTTGCAGGTCAGATTCTTAGAATCTTGAATTGTGCCTCCACACAATGAGATTGTGCCTTTATTTTCTCATGGCCTGTGGACCCCCAGACTGAAACGGCAGCTCTGAGATGGCCAGAACATTCCTCGTCGGGCTCACTGCTGAACCCCCAGCTCCTGGAGCAGTCCCTGAAATTCAATTTCAAACTAATGACCGGGTGTGTGGCTGAACCCCCTCTGCCCAGCTTTGCACTCAGATGGGGAGTGGGGGCTGCAGGGGTTCTGTGACTTCTCCAACTCAACGAGTAAGGGTGCTACCAAGATGGAAACAGTATCCAAGCCACTTAATAATGAGCACCCTGTGTTCAGGACCTCCTGATGTGATTACACACAGCCCAGCCCCAGCTCAGATGCAGGGCCCCACAGAAGGGCCTTCCTGTGTTTGGGCAGGTGAGGTGCTCACCTGGGGTGCCAAGCTGAAAGCCAGACATGCAGGCGGCTAAGGGGGTGGCACCAGAGCCAGCTGAGCTGGTTTGAATCCTGGGTCCATACCTGACTTTTACTCCAGATGAGTTACACAACCTCTTGGGGCCTTCTGTTTGGAAGATGACAGTGATACTGGTGGCCTCGAGCCCATGGGCTGTCACGAGGACTAAATGAATCAAAATCTGTGCAAAGCACTGAAAGGAGTGTAGAGCATGGAGCAAATATTGTGTATGTGTTTATCATTATTTCCTTGTCATCGTATTTCTCACATGTCCCTAAGCTGAACTGAACACCTTTTTGGCTGCTGGGTGACAGTTGGCCCAGTGCGAGAACATCCTGGCTGTGTTGGAGCTGCCGGTTCAGCCTGGGGGAAAACAGAGGACAAACAGCATGTCCGAATGTCACAGGGTCCACAGGCCACGGGAAAGTAAGGGCACACTCTCATTGTGTAGAGGCACAATTCAGGAACCTAAGAATCTGACCTGCAAAGGATGTGAAGACTGATTTTTAGAAAATTAAAGAAAAAAGGGAAGATTAGGAAAACTCTCTCATCTCTGAGCTCTCTGGGACTTCTGTGATTGCCGCTTTCTAGTGCATTCATTTTGGTTCTGCACCTGCGCTTCTGGAAGCTTGGCCTCGCTGGGTGCGGCTGGAGGAACGGTGACGCCTTTGGCTGCTGGCTGCCCACCCTGAGCCTGGGCCTTCCCTCCCGTGGTGGCCTGTGGCTCTGCAGGTTGCTCACGGCGTGCCCTCACCCTCCCAAGAGGCTATGGGGTCTGGCAGGGTGCAGGCAGGTGTCCGTCCCTCTGTGGTGACGGACACCCACCCTGCAACCCATCGAGCTGGGCTGAACCACCTGGGTGCCCGGGAGCTGTCTGACATGGCTGTTGTTCTGTTTCCATGAGCCTGTGACAGGGACCCTGGCTCAGTGCTAATTCACGTCACTACCAGTACATCCCTATGTGTGTTTTTAAAGGGTGTAATTTCTATCAACTTCAATTAGAGCTATTTTTATTTTTGTCACCCTGAAGAATTTCCCTGCAGTTAAGCTGCCATTTTTCACAGTAATACCCTGGCAAGGGCTAGGGGGAAAAATTAATAGTCTGGGGATCACTTAGCTAATGCACTGTCAGGGCTTGGCAAACCGACTGCACCAGGGGAGACAGCTGCTCCTGGGCCTTAGTGGTGTCCGAGCCACCTGCAGCAGCCAAGGCCCCTGAGTAGAAGCACAGGGTCAAGCCAAGCCTCTCGGAGCCTGGGGTGGGGGCCTCGGCGTCCCTGTTGGGCATAGCACGGCGAGCACCTGCTGTCCCCCGGCTGTGTGGCTCCAGCAGGTTGCTGAACGTCTCTGAGCCTGAGCCCCATTGAATGGGGAACCCTGGAAGGGCTGGCTGGTAATGAGCTACCTGCCGTGTTGTCTTCAATTCCTGGGCTGCCGTAGCAACCCCCAAGTGGGTGTCTTGAAACAGCCTTTACTCGCCGGCTGTTCTGGAGGCCAGAAGTTCACATGTTGGGTGTTAGAGCCACGCACCCTTGGTGTGGGACGAACCTGTCCCCTGCCTCGCTTCTGGCTTCTCATGGCTGCTGACGGTCCCTCATGTTCTCTGCCTCCATTGTCACATGGCTGTCTTCCCTGTCTGTCTGTCTGTCTGAGTCCAGGCTTCCTCTTATGAGCCCACCAGTTGTGTTGGGTCAAGGACCCACCCAAATCCAGGATGTCCTCATTTTGACCTGCCCGATTCCACATGTAACAGCCCTGGTTCCAAACAGGGTCACAGGTACTGGGAATTGGGACGTTAACATATCTTTTTGGGGGACACAGTTCAACCCATAAAACTAGTAAACAAGACATTGATTCATGAAGGGGGAGGAGGCTGCAGGGCTGCAGGCACTAAGTGGGGAGCTGGCAGTAAAAGCAGGCCGAGACCCCAAAGCAGGAGGGCGGTGGGGAGAGGAGAGCCGCTGAACCAGCCTGGGGAGCCACCCCCTCTGCGTCTCCAGTGAGGAAAGAGCTTCTTGAACCGGTTCAAACCTGAATCGGGTGAGTGGGCGGCCAGGCTGGGCTCCGCCCACACCGGGGAGTATTATGCAGCAGAGAAAAGGAGCAGGTATCAATGCACGCGGCACACAGCAGCCAGATGGGTCTCCGAGGACATACGCCAAGTGAAAGTCACCCAGAGGTGACCTACTGCGCGGTGCCATTTGTACAACAGTCTCAAAGCACAGGGACAGAGACTGGATTCGTGGTTGCCAGTGATAGGAAGGGGGTGGGAGGGAGAAGGGTCTGGTCATCTCAGAGCACGTGAGGGGCCCCCATGGTGGGTACTGGAACTGGCCCAGCCAATAAAACTGCACTAAGCTAAATACGCCCCTGAGAGCACAAGTCGCGCCGGGGGATCTGAGTCCGGCAGGTGATTTGAGCCAGTGTCCTACCTCAGGGATGATGAGGTGCCAGAGCTTTGTGGCGTCACCGTTGGGGGACACTGGGCGAAGGGTCTTCGGGGTCTCTGTTATTTCTCGCAGCTGCGTGTGTGGCTCCTGTTAACTCAAAATAAAAGGTTAGACATTCACACCCACTAGAATGGGTGTAACATAAAAAAATGGAAAATAACCAGTGATGCGAGGATGTGAAAAAATGGGAATCCTCGTTCACTCTTGGTGGGAGTATAAGATGGAACAGCGCTATGGAAAAGTTGGCAGTTCCTCAGAACGTTAAATACAGAATTACCATATGACCTGGCAACCCCTCTTCCAGGTATTTACCCACGAGACTTGAACTCAGGGCCTGGAGCAGATATTTGCATACCAATGTTTAAAGCAGCACTGTTCACAATTGCCCTACGGTGAAGCAGCCCCCGTGCTCATCAGCCGATGGACAAATACACAGAATGTCTGTCCTTGCAACGGAATATTATTCAGCCATCAAAAGAACTGAAGCGCTGGTACAGGTTACAGCATGAGTGACCCTCGAAGACATGTGGAGTGAACTACACCAGACACAAAAGGACAAATACTGGATGATCGCACCAATATGAAATAATGAGAATAAGCAAATTTATAAAGTCAGAAGCTAGAGCACGGGTGGCCGGGGCTGTGTGGGACGGGCCCTGGGAGTGAACACTCAGTTGGTCTCTGGGTGGGAAGTTCCCGCGGCCTGGGCCCTGGCTCCGGCCAGGGGAGCTCGTCTCCACTTTCTGTAAAGATGGGGTGGGCAGCTCGGGGGGCAGGCAGTGGGGGGCTGGAGCGGTCAGGAGTCCGCTGCCCATGTGGGCCGGGTGTTGGGGTCCGACGGAGCAGAAGGCAGAGCCATCCCAGTCTCACCCAGTGTGCTGGGCTGGGGAAGTGCGGCAGGCGGGGTCTCCTCTGCTGTGAAATGGGGGGACGGGACCTGCCCACGGGGTTCGTCCCCATGGGTGAGACGGGGACCTGTTTCCCTCCCCGGGTCTTTGTGCCACAGGTGTTAACCCCGCTGGGTGGCCAGGAGGACCAGGTCGGGGGTCGGACGGCTGGGTCCCCGTCCTGCTGCCACCCTTGGACCCCTGGGCCCAGTCGCCCCTCTGCACCCTGGTTCCTCACCTGTAAAATGGGCGCGGCGGCAGCGTCTGCCTCGATGAAGGTTTGTGTGAAATGTTCAGCATAGTTTGGCACCTCACGAATGCTCGTAAATGTTAGTGGTGAAATCAGTAGTGCTGATAGTAGTTACTAGATGGTCAGCGATAAAGGAAATAACAAATTCAAGGTGTCTGTGCTGGAGGAAGTTTGGGGCAGTGACCTTTACTGCAGGACTTGCCAGTGCCTTTATGCTGCCTGGGGGCATCGGCGGCCTCCAGGAGGGGACTGGACTGTGGGCCGGGGGGGGGGCCTGCAGGACTCTTTCTTAACCCAGCGATTATGGGGCCCTCGTGTCATGGAGAAATGGGGGTGAGCGGGAAGTGTGGCCGCCAGTGCTCTGAGGCCTTGTGGGGGTCAAGGCGGCAGGCTGTAAGCTGGGCCTCACCTCCAGGGCCTGGAGCCCCTTCCTCTGGGCCTGAGGGGCCACTGGGATGGATCATGCTGAGAAGGAACCCCCCAATCACCCCCTTCCCACCCTGGTGGCCTGGTGGTGCCCCAGTGTAATAGGCCATCTCCTTCTACTGGCTTCCACCTGGTCCCTGCTGGCCCCTCACCTCCTGTCCTGCCCTGTGCCTAGCCCTGACCGGGGGGTCCCTGACCGCCCCAGCCCCAGCACCGTCACCCTTCCTTGTACCACTCCTTCTGTCGGGGTGCCCCTGACCCTGGCCAAGCCCCTCCAGGCCTCGTGGGCAGCAGCTCCCAGGGGCTGCTGGGCGAGCCTCGTTGGTCACACACCTGAGCCCGGTGCACCCAGCTTCCTGTGTGCTACCACCAGCCCATGTCCCCAGAGGAAGGGCGTGCCCCTGCTGACCCCCTCCCTTTATTCTCTATTCACTCCAGCAGGCCGCAGGGGTGTCTGCCAGCATCTGGGGTCACAGGTGCTGTCTGGGGTCCTCCTGGTCTGGGGCAGATGTGTAAACCCCCAAACCCGTGGCATGGGGATGAGCAGTGAGGGGGCCTGGGGAGGGAGCCTGGGCAGCATCGGGGGAGGGTGGAGGAAGCCGAGAATCGGGGGGCGGGAGGTGTGGTGTTTGAGGCTGGCAGGGGCAGCAGGGAGCACCTCGGGCTGGGGGTGACTCATGCGCAGAGCCCCATGTCACTTCACCCAGAACCCGGAATTGAGCCTTGGCCCCCTGTGGAGCAGCCGCCACCATCCCCTGCCGCCCACAGCTCTAGCGGGAGCAGAGGGCCTGGTTCCCCGGGCTGGGTGAGCCCTTTCTGGAAAACCAAAGCAGGGGCAGTTTATTAGTGAACAGGTGATGCGATAAACTATTGGCTAACGCTGGGCAGGAAACGCGAGTCTGCTTTTTCTTCACCCTGCACGGCCCTTGCTTGGCCAGGCCCTGTTCTAGTTGCTTTACAAATTTGAGCTCATGCACCCTTCCAGCCGCCCCCGAGGCAGGCCTCCATTTTGCAGATGGGGAAAGCAAGGCCCAGAGAGGTGGGGACATTTGCCTGAAGTCACACAGCTCTGAGGGCTGGATTTGAAGCAGGCGAGGGGGCTGCGTGTCTTTGCTCTCAGCCACCACAAGCCTTGCTGGAGAACGGAAGGTGACAGCTGGTGGCACAGGCTCGCCCTTGGTGGGATGTGAGCTACATCCTCCTGCGTTCCTCGGAGTGTCTCCCCGGAATGTCAGGCAGTTGAAGCTGAACCTCAGGGGCTGGTGCGGTGGGCAGCCCCCCACCCCCGCCATCCCCCCAGCCCGGCCCCTGTTCTGAGTGTCAGGGTCAGCCCCCCGCCCGCCTTCCCCCACAGACCCTGCAAGACCAGTTTTGCATACAAGGAATTTTCTCTTGACGAGGGCTGTTTAGGAATAGCAGTAAATGGTGTTTCCCAACTCCTCTCCAGACCCCATGGGCCAACTTGCTGTTTCTAGAACAGGGGATGGCAAACCACGGCCCACAAGTCAGATCTAGTCTGAACAGATTTTGCACAAACCATGAGTTGAGGATGGTTTTCACATTTTTAAGTGTCGTCCCCAAAAATCAAAAGAAGAGCAACATTTTGTGAAACATGAAAATTTTATAAAATTCAAATTTCAGTGTTCAAAATAAAGTTTTATTTGAACACAGCCACATGTGTTCATGGACATACTGTTGACGGCTGCTTAAAGCTGAGCCGGAAATCTTGACCTTGGGCCCTGTAAAGATCAAGCTTGCTGTCCGCACTCCAGCCTCTGGGTGCTTGCTCCTTCCGTCTGGAACGTTCTCTGAGAAATGCTGGCACCTTCCCCTCCCCAGACACCTGGAGCAGGTGGAGGGGGCGCCCCGTGCCCTGCACTGCCGGAAGGGGAGCCAGCAGGCGATCCCCGTCCACTTCCTGGGCCTCAGTTTCCCCGCTATAGAACGGCTCTGTCAGCATCCCCGCCTGCCTACAAGCAGAACCTTGACGAGGCTCCATGAGGTGGGTTTTGCCAGCACTTTGCAGACTGTCCAGGGGGGCTGTGGGGGGGGTGCTGTCCCCTTGGGGGGCTGCAGTGCCCTGGTTTCTGGCCAGATTTGATACCAGGGGTAAAACCCTTTGTTCTGTTTTGCCAGGTCCTGGACCACGTGTCCACGCACTATTCTGAGCCTGACCCGCTCTGTCTAGTCCCGAGATGTGGGGGGACCTGGGGGGGCTCAGGCTGGGGGAGGGCCTGACTGGCCCCCCAGCTGCACCTCCTCTGCCTGCGGTGACAGCTCCTGCCAGCTGCGGGCCCCCCGGGAGCGCCGCAGCCGGAGCACCCCTAATTGCTGTCACAGATGTGGCACCGCCAGCCTCCGCACCATCCGCTGTATCGCGGTGCGTAATTAGCCCCTGATTACTCATTTACTGGGTGCCGTGTGTACTCCATAGCTAATAACTTTCCAATTACGCCTGCTCTATGCCACCCATTCAGTCACCCCACCGCTGTGGTGCGCGGGGGCCTCTGCAGGCGGCGGCGCCCGTCTCTCCCTGACCCGAAGCCTTATCGTCCCATTACCGAGCCTCTGCCGTCCTCCGCTTGCCATTACACGGTGATTACAGGGAATTAAGGCCAGTGAAATACTGCGCTGCAGCCTTTGGGTGCACCAGCTTGCAGCACGGGATGAGACTCCCCCACCCGAGCAGACTGAGCAAGACACCCTGCTGGGTGGGCTTTGGGGTGGGCCAGGAGAGTGGGAAGGAGGGGGCTCCCTGTGGCAGGGCCAGCCCCAGCCCCCGGCCCCTCCATTCCTTTCCCGGAGGGCAGCACCGGCCCTGTGACCTGTGTGTCCCCAGCAGGTAGCCTGGGAGGCACCCCTGGGCCGTGCTCACCGATCGCACCCTGGCCAAGGCCGTCCCTGGTAAGGGGAGCAGCTTCCCTCCTCGTCCCTGGCCTCTGGCTCGTGCAAGGGGAACGGAGTGTGTGCCCTTGGCACCGTGGGGACTAGCATCTCTTCCGTCTCCCCTGCACTGTTCACCATCGCAGCTTCCCAGTGGCCCGAGGCGGGGGCTCCTGGGCTCCTGCCCTGCTCTGGAGATAAATCCAAGGAGCAGCCCTTCCGCCAGCTTTACCCCCGCTGCCACGAACCAACAGCACAAAGCCTGCATGCCAGAGAATGCAGAGGACGGAATCGGAGTCAGCTGCATTTAGTGAGCACCTACTGTGTACCGGGCACTGTGCAGAGACTAGCTGCCCTTCAGGGAGTGTGCCCTTGGCCTGGGTTCTCTGCTCCGACTTTCACCAACTGGGTGACCCTGGCAGCTGACTTGACTCCTGGGCCTCCATTTTCCCTCTGCAGCGAGAGTTACGGTTGTTGGGGGGCCTGACGGGGCTACGAGTGGCAGCTGCTCAGCCAATCCCGGGAGGCCTGACCGGCCCCACTGCCCAGAGGCACAGGTGAGGCTCCGAGTGGCCGTGACTTACCTGGGTGCTCCTGGTTACGCCAGCAGGTACGCTGTGACTCAGGGCCCAACCCTCATCTTTTATTCAAGGCCAGCAGGCCGGCTCCCCAGGGTGCGTCTTGAGCTGACTGGAAAGGGGAGAAGATTCAGGTGGATAAGGAAAGTGGGGTACCTGGTCCTCAGCGGCAAATGGCCATCCCCTGTCCCTGTGATTTCAGGGACCCCTGGGCTGGCACTGAGCACTGGAGACGGCCAGGCCGGCTGGAGGTGAAGCTGCTAGGTGGCCAGTTGTGCAAGGGGGGCACACACACAGCCCCACCCACCACGGACCAAGGTCGCCGCCCTGCCCCCAACACACACTGCTTGGGCGTTGTGGGGTCCCTGGGCCAGCGTGCCCCTTTGGCTCTTGTCCCTGATATTTGTGTCTCGATTCTTCAGACCAGCAGTTGCTATTGGAACATGTGCTGTGTGCTGAGCACTTCAGCGGAACAGCTCCTTTCATTCCTCCACTTCCGCGTGGGAGGTACGACGTCACCGTTCCCATCGCACAGGAGGGACCACTGAGACCTGGAGAGGTTGTTGTGGGGATTTGAACCCGGGCTGGCTGGCTCCAGGAGACATGCCTCTGACCATGGGGCCTCCAAGTTCAACCTCCATTGCATCATTGTCGGGGTGGCTGGGGAGGACTTGGACCCCCTCCCGACTTTCTTTGGGGAAAGGGGTCCCTGGAGCCGTCAGGACAGGAATGGCTGGGCTGGGTTACAAGACCCCGGCTTTTGGTGGGAGCAGATGTAGGTGCATGGTGGGGAGTGAGGCAGGAAGGCCTTCGGGGGCCTGGCTTCAGCCTGCTCCTGGGGCCCCACTCCTGTGCAGGGGAGGACAGGCCCTGGGCCGTCTGCCCGGTGGAGATGACACCCCACATGCCGAGGAGCCCGCACGCAGAGGATGTGTGTGTGTTTGATCCGCCTTTCTCCAGCGGTGTATTTGGGCAGGAATGGGAGGCCCCTTACTGCCGGGGCACGAGACCTGGGAAGTGGAGGGAGAAGACTCCAAGGTAGGCAGGGCCTGGGGACGTGGTTGTAACCAGTGACCCCACGTTAGCTGAGCCAGGTTTTCAGGCCTCCCGGAAGGACCATTGGAGCTTGGGGGTCTGGTTCTCAGCTCCAGCACATGTTGACTTCATAGCCTTGTGCAAGATGCTGAGCCGCTCTGTCCTTAGTTTCCCCGACTGTAAAATGAGGATGATGACAGATCCTGCCTCTCAGGGTTGTTGAGAGCGTCGTGTGAGCTATTCTGGGGAAAGCTCTCAGCTCAGGGCCCGCTGCCTGCTGCGTGTCGCTGTCAGTTATCACTAGTGATTTGTCCAGTCAGGGCAACAGGCCTGGGCCCAACCTGAGTCTCCAGAACCTCCGGTGCTTCCTTGCCAAACAAAACTCAGAACAGCAGACAACACTTGCCCCCCATTTTCCCTCTGCCCCTCTTTACAGCCCAGGCTTCATGGCCCTCAGTTTCTCCACTCCCCAAAGGAAGGGGTTGCCTCTGAGCCCCCCTTATATCTTTCCACTGAAATATTCTTTGATGTGTGTTCTTAAACGAGGGGCCCTGACCCTCGAGTCCCTTGTGTCAGCCAGGCTCTTAGTGGGTGTGTCGTTGCACATTGCTTCTCCTTCTCCTTAAAGCTTGTTCTCCTGGGTCAGCCATTCAGGAACATGCCTGTAGCTGGACCTCCCAGGGAGAACGTTTTTAAAGGAGAAAAAGAATGAAGAGAAAGTGACAGAGACCTCATTTTCCAAGGGAGGATAGGTGAGCTGGTGGGCAGGGCTGCGGGCAGGCGAGTTTGCTGAGGGTCCCCTAGCCTCAGACGGGGGCAGATGTCCCCAAGGCTCTGCTCGGGGAATCTGAGGCTTTGTGTAATCTGCACCTTGGCCCTGGGACCCCCTCCTGGTCCCGCTATCCCCTGGGATCTCATGCCCCATGCTCCACCAGCCACTTGGGTGGCAGGGCTGGGTGTCAGAGCAGCACTTCGGAGGGGCCCAGGCAGAGCCCTAAACCCAGCTGGCACAGCTCTCTGAAGGCCCGTCCCACGGCCACTGTGTTCTGCAGGCCCCCGGGCTCGGGCCCCCCACTTGTCACCCGCCACAGGGCACCTGGTGTGACAGCCGGCTCCTGAAACAAAACAACCCCAAACGCACCTCACTCGTATTGGAAGTTTATTTCCCACTTGTGAAGTCAGGGGTGCTCTCCCGGCAGTCCTGCCTGGCAGCTCCACCCTCGCCACCAGTGGCTTTTACCTGGAGCAGCAGGTGCGGGAGGGGCTGATGACCCGGAAGTGGCCCACGGCACCTTTGCTCACTTCCCATTGGCCGGGACCCAGCCCCAGGGCCACGCCCCTGCAAGGGAGGCTGGGAGATGTAGTCCGGCCGGGTACCCGGGAGCCAGGGCAGCGGGCGCCGTGGCCAGTCCCTGCCAGGAGGCCTCTGGGGAAGAACCCTGGCATCTCCGTCCAGTGGCCTCTGGTGACCGTGGGCCTGCAAGCCGGGACTTCCCTTGTTTTGTAAAAAGATGTGATTTACACACTACGACGTGGATGAACCTTGAAGATGTGCCGCTTCATAAACACATCCGTGGAGACAGGAAATAGCTCAGTGGTACCCAGGGGCTGGGGTGGGGGGAAGCGGGGGTGACGAGAGCGAATGGGTACGGGGTTTCTTTCTGGCCTGATGAAGATGTTCTGAAACTGATTGTGGTGATGGTTGCACAAGTCTGTGAAAATACTAAAAGCCATTGAATTGTACACTTTCAGTGGGTAAAGCATGTATGATCCATGAATTATATCCCAATAAAGCTGTTGAAGAGAAAAAGAGCAGGGATTCCCAGATTTAGGGATTTCATGGGTTAATAAAATTAATAAAAATAAAACTGGGTACTGACCCCCCAGAAAAACAAAACACGTGGTTTTCCCCTTTGAAGCAGTGACATGGTGTCTTGCTTTCTTGCCGCCGCCATTCCCTTCCCTTGCTGCCGAATTTACCTGGAGTCTGTTTTCTCCAGAAACCACTCAGGTTCCCTGGGGAAAGGGTATGAATGCGAGATCTCCTTAGGAGATTCAGCTTTAACTGACGATAAAGCATTAAAGGCAGGGAATTAAAAGAAAACAGTAGCGTGTCTCAGCCGGTGTCCTTGGGCCCGGGTCCGCTCACAACAATCCGCAGCGAGTGTCTGGCTGGGGACCTGCTTTTTCTTAGTTGGGTGGTTGTAAATTTGCCCTTCGAAGTTGGGGGAGGGCTCTTTGTCCCCCTTTAAAGCTCTGGCTGTGAGCTGCTGCCTCCAGCCTCGGGACAGCGCACGTCCACAGAACCTTCCCTCTCGCTGATGTTGCCGAGCCATGCCCAGCCCTGCAGAGACGGGGTGATGTCCTCTCCCCTCCCGCAAGAACTTCGGGGTGGGGAGCACTGCTCCTGAGGGGAGCTGGTCCCTGGGCCCTTCTGCATCTCCATGGGGAACGTTCCAGAGCTTTATGGGGTATATTTACTACCTAGGGCTGCGTAACAAGTCCCCACTGCTGTAGCGTCTCACAGCAGCCCACGTATATCACCTCACGGAGTTCCTGGGCCAGGACCCGGTCGCCTGGGCCCTCTGCTCGGCGTCTCGAGGGAATCAAGGACTGGGCCCGGCTGCCTCCTCGGCTGGTGGCTCGGCTGAGGGACAAGCCACCTCCACACGCACCCTGGTTGTTGGCGGGGTTTCTTTCCTGGTGCTGCTGTGTGCATTTGGGCACAAGGTTTGGCGTGGGCATGTGTTTTCGGTTCTCTCAGGCATCTCCCTTGGAGTGGAGTTGCCGCCTCAGATGGTAACTTGGGTTAATTGTTGGAGGGACGACTAGACAGCTTTCCAAAGTGGCTGCACTGTTTTTCATTCCCACCAGCCATGTGTGTGAGTCCGTACGGCATTTTAATGTGTTTTGAATTAGTTGCCAACACTTAATAATTGGGAGAGCCCATCTTTTAAAAATGGATTCCAACTTCGTCTTTAAAACATCCCAAGATCTGGCAAGTCAGGGCTCCGTTCCCTCCGCGTGACACCCCTGCCATCGCACCCATCCCATGACCGCTCCCCTCTTTTACGGCACACCCCCGGTTCCTCTGGGCATGTGCATTCAAATCCTTTTTGCACACTTGCGAGCCCCTGGAGGGAGGCCAGCGCCCTGGCACGCAGTAGGGCTTGCGTCTGCTGTGAGAACCAAGTTGCCGTGTGCACTCCAGTGCTACCCTTTGGCTCAGGCCATCTCCCCAACCTGGAATGCCGTCCCTCCAGTCCACCTTCCCCTTTAAATCCTACGGCCCTTGGAGCCGAGTTCAAGTTCCACCTGCTTCAGGAAGCCCTCCTGGATTTCTCCAGCCCCTGGCAAGGGAGCTCCCCTTCTCAAACTCCTATAGTGTTTGAAATCTGCACACACACACACACACACACACACACACACACTCACACACCCTGCAGTAGTGTTCTCTCTTGCCATCTGCTGGCCTCTACTTAAAAGCCTCCCTCCAGTTGCTTTGTAAGCTGTCCGAGGATGCGGCCGTTACCTTCTCCCAACTGCTTGGGTTGAAATCAAGTCTCCGCCATCACCGCATGAGCTCAGCAGGCCACGTCATCTCTCGGGGCCTCCGTGCCCTCGTTGGTGGTGGGATATCGTAGGTGCCCAGGGAACGGGAGCAGCATTTCCTCTTAATTCCCCGCTGGGCTGTGCTGGCCTCGGAGCAGCTTCTTTGCTGCCCCCTGTCTGTCCTGTGACCCGTGGCTGCCCGGCTCCCGCCCACGGCCGCCTCCTCCCGGGAGCCACGTCCACCCAATGAGGCGCCCTGGCTGCCTCCCCTGGCAGGGCCCCGCAGGACCTGCCTGGGGCCCTTGTCTCTCTCCTTCCGCCAGCCTGTGGTCGAAGAAGCTGCCAGGGCACGGCTGCCCTCCTCCACTCCCTCTGGGCCGGGTCCCACCCCACGAGGCCCTCCCTGGAGGCAGGACCTGTCCAGCCAGCCAGGGCGTCACACTGTTACTAATTGTGGAAAAAGCAGCTCACTCCTGGCTCCATTTTCCAAGACAACTTAGCGCAGGGTTGTGGGAGCAGCTCTGTCGCCGAGCGGGGGGCCGTGTCTTTTCAGGGTTCCAGCTCCCTGTGATGCTGCAGGGCCCACCTGGGCCCCGAATTGCTGCAGGGTGACCAAGTGAGTGAGTGAATGAATGAATGAATGAATGAAATGTGCTGGCCCGGCTCCAGCCTGCCACCAGCCTGCCTGTGGGAATGGCAGGAGCTCTGCTCTGGACGATGTCACCATATGGATCCCATAAATTTAAGTGTTCCCGGAAACAAGCCTGAATTTATGTGTCTCTCCGTGTGGGGCTTGCAGCACTGATCTCCTCCGTGGGGAGGGTCACCGGGACATGGCGGCCGCCGCCCCCGGGGCTGGGCCCTGCATAGCTGCAGCTTCACGCCCTGCCCTGGGAGCGCCCAGGGGCCTGGCCCCCCCTCGCTGGCCTCTGGGGTCGGAGGGGAGAGCCCAGAAGCTGAAGCCCAGGTGACCTGGGCTAACTCCACCCCACGGCAGTTCTGGGACCCCAGGCTCCTTCCTGCCCTTCTCTTAGCCTCAGTTTCCCTGCTGTGAACGAGAGTGCACTGAGGCAGTGGGGTTGGACCTTGTGCCCTTAGTCGTGGGGTGCCCCCCCCAGGGAGGCTGAGCGACCTTGGCCGGGTAGAAGGCAGTGTCTGGGGAGGGATGCGGCTGTGAGCGGTCAGCACCCAGCACTGGCTGCCATGGGGCGGGGTGGACACCACAGCTTCCTCTCCACATGCTCTCCCCGATCCTCTGGTGCAGGTTCTAGAAACATCCACATCAGGAAGCCAGAGGCCCAGGCAAGCCAAGTGGCCACCCCCACCGATTCCCCAAGGATCCCGTGAGATCAAATGAGCACCTTCCTGTTTCCGTTGTATAGTTTTCTAATAGAGGGCACCCCGAGTGCTCGGAGGCTTGAAGATGCTTGCCTGGTGCCCTCCAGCTGGTAATGGCACAACCGAGGCGTGAACCCGGGTCATTGGCTGTCTGGTCCAGAGAAGACTGTCTCCCAGAGGACTCAGATGAGGGGTCCTGATTTGCAGGGTGCAGCTGAGAACAGCAACACGGCAGCTTTCCCAGCTCCTTGACCAAGCTCCAGGCCCCAGAGGCTTGCAGAGCTACAAGCACAGAGTAAACCCGTCCCCCTGCCACTCCCAGGGGACAGGAGGGGGCCGGGCCTTTGGGCTCATCCTGAAGCTCCCTCTTAAACCCTTTTTATCTGTGTGCAGTTCAGCTAACTGCTGAGAGGGCTCAGCTGGCTCCGATTTGGGGGTGTTGAGTGTTGGGGTGGGGTCCCTGAGTGGAACTCCAGCTTCCAGCTGGCTGGTCCCTGGACAGGGCTTGCCAGGCAAGAAGGCCCCGGCCAGCTCTGGCCGTGCTTCTCCCAGGCTCCCTCCTGGGGACCAGCCTGCCGCTGCGCCAAGCCAGCCAAACCGAGTCCCTGACCGCAGATGGCCTTTGTGGGGGCGGGGGCGGTGCCCGGCTGGCACAGGGGACACCTCGTGCAGGTGCAGCGCGTGCTCACCATCCCCCCTCTTTCCTTCCAGGCCCCCGCGGCATCTCTGGAGGCATCTGCAGCCATCCCCCCTCCCACCCGGGAGCCGGAGCCCCGGCCGGGCGCCCCTGGAGACAGCCTGCCCAGAGGGCCCAGGAGCACTCAGGAGCAGGGCCCGGCACGGGGCCAGAGGAGCAGCCCGAACGGGGAGAGACCGGAGCCCCTGGGCGCAGGTACACGTCGGCTCTCTCTGCGTCGCTGGGGGTGGGACCACGCTGCCACCGGGGGGGACGGGCAGTCCCAAGCCAAGTGCAGCCCCGAGTCCAGCCTTGTCTTTGCCACATTCCCGGGACGAGGCTGGAGGCTCAGTCTCCCTTACTTGGGTCTGAGCGTCAGGGGCCCAAATTTCGGCTTCATCGAAATCCCTGGTTCTTTTCACCTCCCGTCCTTGCTTTGTGAATGGGCTTTGCTTGTTATATTTATTTATGCACATGTTCTCGCGTATTTGTGTTTAAAACTGTTATAACGAATTCCCACGTACCCAGCACCCAACCCAGGAACTACAACATGGCCAGTGACTTCTTGGCACCTGAGGCTGCCCTGTGTCGCCCCTGCTCCCTGGGGGTGACCACCCCCTTAGCTTTGCTTTTAAAGAAAGTTTCATTGCATCAGTGTTTGCCTCAATGATATACCATTGAGTTTTCCTTGTTCTTTGAACTTGATCTTCGGGGCCTGGTTGGCGACCTGATGCAGTCAGGTTCCTGTGTGCTGTTGCACGTTGCTGGCGGGTGTTCTTTTTCTCTGCTGTATGATATTCTCTGGCACGACCCACCCCCTGACCCGGATGTGGGAATTGTTCTGGGATTTTGCTGTGTGAATGTGCAGGCACCTTTCTCAGGGTCTGAAGCTTGGAGTGGAGCCGCCAGGCTGCTGGGGGCGAGAATGGCTAGGTAGGAAGATGCTGCCCACCTGCACCCCAGCACAATTGAGCCCATTTCCCTCCCCCAGCCCCAGGGGGGCTACCTGTGGACCCCCAGCCTCACACTCAGTACTGCCAGGTTCCCTTAGGGTGGTCTCGTGCTGCGCATCCCTGACCAAGGGGGGGTTCACTGGCCATGGTGGGGGGGGCTGGTGTCTGGCTGTGGAGGGTGGGGGCCCGGGGTCTTCATTGCTGGGCCTGGGCCCCAGGCTGGAAATAGCAAATAGATTCCAGGACAAGCCCTGTGACCAGCTGGGCAAGGCACATGGGGGGACCTGCGTTCCTCCTGCCCCTGCCCCGGGGAGGATCCTGGAGTGCCCCTGTGGGCTGTATTTCTGTCAGGTAGCCCTCCCCGTCTAGGGGGAGCTGTGGATGGGGTGGTTGTGGGGGCCCTGTGTGTGTCCAGCCCCCAAAACACTGCTGCTTAGCAAGATGAGCCGGGGCCAGGGTCAGAGCTGGGCCTGGCAGATGGGGAGCAGGTGTGGGAGACTCTGCTGGCTGCCCATCCCCTGACCCTGGGCGCTGATGTGGGACATCCAGCTCGGGGATGACCCCAATACTGACCCCTTTCCCTTGGTGAGACGGGATCTGAGCCAGGGAAGAGGCTGGCTTCAGGCCAGGGACGGACTCCACTGCCCAGGAGCTTCAGGTCACCAAGGCCATTGAGGGGCTTTCGGACTCTGGCAGATGGGGTCAGTGACTGGCCATGGTCAGGTGGCAAAGGGGGGCTTGCAAGTGGCAGGAGGGGATGCTCCTGAGGGACCCCAGCACACACAGCGTCTGTCCTCCATGCCTCAGTTTCCCCACCTGAGAAAGGGGAATGCAGGCTAACAGGGCAGATGTGAGAGCGAAATGGACGAGGACTCGTGCTGGCAGCGTGGTGTGGCCGTGAGTGCTCACAGGAGCTGGCCAGTGCGGCCCTGTTGCTGGGTGTCTGTAATGACCATCGCCGGCCAACACCCCCTCCCCCCAGGCAAAGTAGGGCTGTCCCCTGCCCTCCCTCCCTCCTGCCTGCCTCCCTGCACCCCACTAGTACGCAGGTCACCCTCAGGGACAGTGTCAGGCAGAGGGTTACACCTGTGTGTCCTCCTGATCCCCCAAGCCCAGGGAGATGCCCACCCCCAGGCTCCCAGTGACCTGGGGGAGCCTCTGTTTGGAGGCTCAGAACCCCAGGACACAACATCCTGGGCCTGAGGGGTGGGAGCCTCCGGTCAGTCGAGAACAATGGACGAGGCAACCCCCCACTTCCCTCCTGTGCCTTTGGGTGGAGCCTGGCCCAAGATGCACCCCAAGGGCCCCGAGAGGAGCCCCAGAAGATTAGAGTCCTCAGAGCAGGGCAAGCCCCAGAGAAATTCTGAAATGGCGTTTGGCTGATGCTGGGCCTCGGTCTTCACATCTGTGAGATGGAGAGATGACGAACAGGTACCTCCTGGGATTTTCTTTTGACAATTGGATGAGTTGGTGCTTGCAAATGTTTGGAAAGGGTAAGGCAGTGAGGAAAAACTAAGTGTCTTTTTCTCTGTTTATGTATGTACACGTAACAGTTTGCATAAATGAAACAACGTTCCATAGGCTCAGAGAGGTCAAGCCACCTGCCTCCAGTCACACAGCAGTAAGTGCAGGGGCTGGGATTTGAACTCACTGTCTGGCTCCCAGACGTGTCTGTTCTCTCAGCCATGACACTGCCAGCCTGGCCCTGCTGGCCGTAAGAACATCCATTTGGAAAAATTCGAGGTGACATTTTAAGGATCAGCAACCTTGGCTCCCCCTGGCCAGGTCAGGTAACACGTTCACAGTTCCCAGGATTAGAGCCTGGTCGTCTTAGAAGAAGATCCTTTATGAAAACCGTCAGTCAGGGCTGGCACTGGCGGGCACCGTAACACAACCCCGAGTCCCTTGTGGGTGACCCTGGTGACTCAGGGTCCTGGGTTGCATCCGGCCTGTGTCTCCGCCATCATGTGGCCTCCTAGGTCACGTCACCAGCAGACACGGGGGGAGAGCGTGGGAAAAGCCCTTGCATACTCCCCCTCCAGGGCCTGGAAAGGACCACTATCCCCATCACCCAGCATTCCACGGCCCAAGCCAGCTCGGCGCCCGCCGCCATCCGGCTGCAGGGGGGCTGAAGATGGAGCCCCTGCCTAGGCCGCCAGCCTCCCCACTCCCCAGTAACAGTGCACCAGGGAAGGAGCTGAGTGTGATTGGGGCCGTGTTGGCCCCAGAGATGGCCTAGGTCGGGGCCTGTGGGTGCTGCACCCCAACTCGATCCCAGCTACCACAGCGGGGTGCTTTCCTCCTAAGAGCCACACCTGTGGCCCTGCTCAGTGGACTGCCTCGGGCCTTGGGGCTGCCTGGGGGGAAGAGCTGGGAGTTTCCACACACCCTCCGGGGCGCCCTGCTCAGCCCGCGGGGGACAGGAGTGGGCGCGTGCAGCCCGGCCCCCTTGCTTCCAGTAAGAGGCGGGATTCACCCTCTGCAGCCCCCGCGGGGCCAGGCCGATGCTGGGGCTCTACCTGAGGCCTGGCCCTGGCTCAGCCCCCCTAACTCCCTGCCCCGCTGCCCCCACTGCTTTCTAAACCACTCGCACACACGCATCCTCCTCTCCTCGCCTGCTTCTGAGAAACCTGATCTGGAACCGCACTTCTCCCCGGGCCAGCGTCCGCGGCCTGGGCTGCACCTGCACCCCGGCTCTGGGGTTACCCCGGCCCTCTGCCTCGGCGGCCTCCCCCAGCTGATGGATGCTGGGTCTAGGTTCAGTCGCTTGCAGTTCACCCAGCTCCCCCGGGAAAGGCACCAATAAAAAGTCAAGTCGAGAGCGTGGAAGAAAGGAGCCAGCAGGGAGTACCTGCAGGGGGGCTCTTGGCAAAGAGTGGCCCCCAGGAGCTGAGCCCTCAGTGTGGAGCAGCCCCCGGGGCCACATCAGGCAGGGCCAGCCTCAGGCCAGGGGGAAGCAGGAATTTGATTGCCTGATTTCATCGATGGCATCTGTCGGGAGGCCCCTTCGTTTTGCCTCTCCTTTCCTTCGTAGCCATGGGTTTACCAAGTGTTTGCTGGACACGATTAGGACATGGATGTCTTTAAGGAGCAGAACTGGACTCACACTCCACAAGCTCAAATCCTAGCTTTAGATATTAGGCAAGTAACCACTCTGTGCCTCAGTTTCCCCCCTGGGGTGGGGACGGTGACCTTATTGCGAGAATACAAGGCCCCTGGTGACCACCTGGGATCCCAGCCCTGGGGCTGGTTTTCTGTCTTTGTAGGGCAAATGGACTCTTGGCCGGGGGCAGGCCTCTGTCGCCAGGAGGGGGCACTCGGCCTGGGCACTTGGCTCAGCCACCAGAAGTCCTTGGCGGCCTCTCCAGGTCAGGCCCCGGGGCCGAGTGCTTCAACCCCAGGCGGTGGCAGAGCTTCTGCCCTGCTGCCGAGCAGCAGCTGCTCTGGGGCGCCCGGGGGCTGCATGGGGGCGGCAGCTCCCCCAGAATTGTGCAGAGCCCATCAGCCTGGGCTTTGCAGCCCAAGTGCCGTATGCTCCCTGGTGCCCACCCTCTCTCTTCCCTCATATATTTTCCACCCGAGCTGGGCTGCAAAGCCAGCCGGGGTGTTGATCTCCATGGGAGCTTCTTGCAGTGCAAGGGCTTGCAAGTGGGGGCAGGAAGGTTTAGAAGCTTTGAGAGGCTCTTGACTTGGAAGCGGATGTCTCCCCGGGAACCTCTTTGAATATTTAGCAGGGCTCACACCTGCTGGGCCCCAAGGCCCCTCCTGACTTTCCCTCTTTACTGCTATTCCTACTTCCCGGAGCTGTTTCCTTTGCTGATGTGTGGCTGTGTGCGTCTTCCTGTGATGGATTTAGATTGTCATGAAATGTGAAAATAAAGAGAGACAATTTAACTTGGGCAATTTAATAAAACTATAAACCAAGCATCGATTTAAACTGGAAAAAAAAAAAAAGCAAATCTTTGTATCTGGCAAAATTGCTATTAGGAGGGTCTGTGTGCCCTGAACTCTAATTCCCTCCCCCAAATTCCTGTGGTAAAGATTTCAGGTGGAAGAGAAGAGCCCTGGGTGGAGTGTCCCAGGGGCCATGTTGGGGGCCCTGGGGTGCACCCCAGCTTTCCCCCATGGCCTGAGTGAGAGCAGAAGCCCTGTGGAAATCGGGCGTCTCTCCTGGCAGCTTCACCCCGCGGCCCATCTGAGTTACCAGCAGGGGAGGGACACGGGGAGACGAGGCTGTGCCTTGGACGGGCGTGGGCACAGCCGAGCGGCATTCAGGTCGCCGATGGAGTTGGCCAGGCCGACGCGGGAGGACGTGCCGGGCCCGAGGCAGGTGGCCCCCAGCAGCCCTGCCGTCTCCACCGAGGCGGGGCCACGTCTTGCCGTCCTCCAGCGCCTGGCGCGATGCACACAATATGTGCTCAGTAAACTTTCCTTGACTGAATATGGTTTTTATGACAGCCGGTGGTGGAGGACCTGACCTGGGGTGATTTTGTAAGCATAGGGGATGTGAGTCTGCTTGACTTTCCCGGGCTGCGGGCCGATGTTCCAAGCAGCTTCTTCTCTGTTCCAGAACCTTCCTTCCCTCTCCAGAGCCCAGGGCAGGGTTGGCCACACTGGCAGAACTTCTTGTGCTGGAGAGTTCTGGGGTCACGGTGGGCAGCGGGGGAGAGTTGGCCCTCTGACTCCATTGCCCTAACCCGGAAAGCCCGCAAGGTGCCCGCTCTACAAAATACAATTCCAGTGACCACAGGCTGCTCCACTGTTCCCTGGGTTTTCCCAATGTGATCAGATATGGGTCAAGGACACTTCAAAGTACCTGTGAGGGACTGCTCATTTCTCGTGCTCCAACCTTGGGGACGGTCCTGAGCTCCCCAAATCAAAGATGTCAAGGAGAGCATTTAGTGAGCAGCTGCTGTGTGCCGGAGGCTGGGAGCCTGGGAGCGACTGTCTTCCTGCGCATGAATGCGTTCCCTCTTGCTGGTGTAACAGATCCTCATGGAGCAGTGGCTTAAAACCCCCCAGGCTTTTTATCTGGAGGTCAGAGGCCCCAAGTCAGTCTCGTGGGCTGAAGTCCAGGGCTCGGCTGAGCAGGGTTCCTTCTGGAAACTCTGGGGAAGCCTGGCTCCCGGCCTTTACCACTCCTGAACACCAGCCGCCTTCCTGGTTCAGGATCTCGGCCTCCATCCTGCAGCCTCTTACTGCAGTGTGACATCGTCCACCTCTGCCTGCCTCTTAGGATCCCTCATTGATTCATAGCAGCAAGTCCCCTTTGCCAGAGAAGGTCACAGTCTTGGGTCTCGGGGGATCGCTATTTGGGACCCCACCCACCAGCCAGGCAGACCAGTCACTGGAGGGGCAGAGCTAGGGTAACTGGCCACAGGCAGGGTGGAGGCCCTGCCACGCTCCAGGGCAGCCACAGTTGAGTGATGGGCAGGGGATGGTGATGATCGAGTTGGGGGCTGCAGAGCCAGACAGCCCGGCTCAAACCCGGGCCCAACAGCTGCACCCATCTGGAAACCAGGGATGATAATAGAGCGCATCTGGTGGGGTCGTGGCTTCAGGATTGCCTGAGTTAACAGCCCCTGCATTCAGCGTTAGAGTGGGGATGGGAGCCCCCGGGCGGTCCCCAGGACCCCCTTGCTGAGGAGGTTTCCTGGGCTGGGGGCTAGATTCCTGCCCAGCCCTGGTGGCTCTTGGTGCAGTTTGTCCTTTCTCCAGGAGGTGGTGCAACGGAGCACTGCTAACATCACCAGAGGCCCCGCCCATGGGCAGCCCCTGCCCGTCTGGGCCCCGGACGTGGCCCTGCTCCCGCCCCCAGCCTCCTGCCACCATAGGGGCTCACCTTCAGGGGGTGCATCCACTGGGTCCAACCTGGCTGTTCAGCACTATGGCAGGCCCCCACCCCTGGCAAAGGCTCAGCCCTCTGACCTGTGCACACTCCACGATGGGCTCTCCGGGCAAGGAAGGCACAGTGCAACCCCCGGGGGGCTTCAGGGAGGAGGTGGCACTTGAACTGGGCACCTGGGCCAGTGTAGGCAGAAGAAGCCTCTCAGGGGAGGGAGCCGCCATGCCCCTGATGTGGTAAGTTGATTCATGCATCATTTGTTCATTCATTCATTCACACTGCCCCTTCTAAGGCAGGCGCTTTGGGGGATAACAAGGAGCCCATAGCCAGTGGGGGCACGGGCACGCAAGCATATAGTCAGGTGTTGCCAGGCATATCAGAGAAGGCTCCCTGGAGGTGGTGACATTTGATCTTTGGAGAGATCAAGAAGTAACCGGAGCCACTGAGAGTGGTTGGTGGGAGGGGAACACGGAATGATGTGTGTTGTCGGAATCTGCCCCCGCTGGGACCTGCCTCTCCTGGCCCTTCTCGCCACCCTTGCTGCTCCTTGTGCTGGCGATGGGGCTGGAGCTGCCCGTCTGTGTGGGGCAGCTGCCAGGACCCAGGAAGGTCTGATGGTGGAGTTTGGAAACTGCGTACCTGACTCGAGTCCCCCAGTGTGCCTGGCTCAGAGAGGACGGCATGCCTGCATGAAATGAATGAATGAATGAACAAACGAACGCACGAATGAATGGACACATGAATCAGCTTACCACCAACTGACTCTTAGCTCCCAGCGTCTCCTTTTCCAGGGGGGCCTCCTCTCTGCCCTACACCAGTCCAGGTGCCCAGTTCAGTTGCACTGTGCCACTCCATGCCCCCCCCCGGTGACAGCCCCTCCCACAGGGCACCGGCTGGGGCTGAGACCCCCTTAGTCAAAGGTGCGCGGCTGGAGTGCTTGCCCTCTGCCCTGGGTCTGTGTGGACACTCCGGGGCTGTTCTTCCGGTGAGCCTCGGCCTTCCTGCCCTCTGGGACCGGTGGGTGGGTGCTGGGTTGTCCTGGGGGTGGTGGGTCCATGGCCGGGCCTGGCACTCTGCCCGCTGCCCCCAGCACTGAGCCTGCGTGGAACCGGTGCCCCATGGGGACTGTTCCAGGAACAAGAGGGCTGACCTTGGCCAGGGTCCCAGCCGCTCTCCACCTGCAGAAACACCTCAGGGCTTGCTGGGTCCTGCTCGGAGAACCGCAGCAGCCGGGTTTGCAGGGGAAGCAGGAAGTGGGGCTGCAGCTGGCAGCTCTTGCCACCCGGGGGAGCTCAGCCTGGCTCCTGTCTGCACCTTGCAGGGGTGCATGCCAGGCCAGGGTGGGGGGCGCTGGGAGGGCAGGGGCAGGGCACTCCCCCTGCTGCGGCCTGCGCCCTGACCCTCGCTGGCTGGCACACTTGCTTCCTGTCAGCTGACTTCCTGGGAGTTTGCTTCTGAAGCTGAACTACAGACCTGAGTGAGGAGGGAGAGAAGCTTTCCCTTCTCCTCCTGGCCCTGCTGCTCCCCTGCTCCCTGCCCCAGGCTGCAGGGCACTGCCTGGTAACCAATGACCGAGGCCACTGCTGCCCAGCAGGAGGCCAGGCCAGGCACAGGGGGCAGGAGCCAGGCCGGGCCGAGCTCATGGACCAGGAGCACTCCAAGTGGGCAGTGCACCTGCTGGGTGAGTCCCCAGGACGGCCCCCCTCACGGGCCCGTGGAGGAGAGGAGGGGGCATGGGTCTTGGGATGGCCAGCCTGGCTGCAGGGTGCCACAGGTGGGTGTGGAGTGCCTGCCCAGGGTTAGGGCGTCTGCATGATGGCCCCAGTCTGAATCTCCAGGGTCTCAGGTGCAGGGGTGGGGTCCTTGAGGGGCATGACCGGGCACCGGGGCAGTGGTGGGCACCCACTGCAGGCCCTGCCAGCTCTTGGGCACACCCTCGCCATGTCCCCCAGGCCCCTGCCCAGCCACGGCCCCCTTCCTGCTGTGCCCTCACGGAGGAGCATCAGTGGGTGCAGAGCCTGGCACTGGGCACGTGAGGGTGGGCACAGTGTGGCCACTGTCCTCCCAGCATGCTGGGGGCAAAGGGCAAAGCAGGTCTATGGAGCCCAGGTGGCACTTGGGGTGATTGAATCCTGCTCTCCCTGTAGAGAAGGAAACTGAGACACAGAGGAAGGAGCACCCCTGGCCAGGGCTGCCCAGACCCCGGGGACAGAGCTGGGGCTAGAACTTGGATGACCCATCTCCCATGTGACCTGTCACTCCAGAAGTGGGAGGAAGAGGACCGGGGTGGCTGGGAGAGGAGCCAGGCAGGGTCAGGAGCCACAGGTGGAGAGAAGGCCAGAGAAACATGCCTTGGGGCCGAGGCTCCGAGGAGGAACTGGGATGGGGACAGGTGTGCTCAGTGCAGGTGACGCTGACACCTGACAACCCTTGCTCCATCTTGGGTGGGGCTGAGAGGGGCTTCTCTGCCCCACTCCTTCGAATGTCATGGGTCAGTTTCATGGGCAGCGCCAGGCACTGGACTGGGTTGGGGGGACACGTGGGCCCTGCCCTGCCCCTCCGCTCCCTGGTTTTGACCAGAGCTTCTGGTGATGGATTTAATCTGATTAAGAAGGAGCATCTGGCAAGTGGAGCATGCCCCTCTGCCCATCCACCAGTGGGCTGGCTGTGAGGTGGTGAGCTCCCTGTCTCTGGAAGTATTCAAGTGGGGTCAGGGAGACTATAGATCAGGAGTCAGACCAGACGAGCTTCATTCTGGGGTCTCAGGTTCCAAGTCCCTCTGTGCCTCCTCTGCATGGTGATGAGGCCCCCAGCGGCTGGCGTTTAGTAAGACCTACGGTGCCGGCTCATCTCTGTGCTGCAGCGCCAAGTCACTGACTCCTAAGGCCCTGGGAGGTGGGCACTGTTCCTCCCCACAGGCCAGAGGAAGAGCCTGGGGTCTGAGTGGGCTAAGCAACTTGCCTGTGGCCAGCCAGCCAGTCAGCTGAGCAGCAGGGTTGGGAGGCAGAACCCAGGCCGTCGCGCACAGAGCTTGTGTCTGAACCACGCGGGGTAAACTGTATCCTTGATTACAGGAGGTCCAGCGCTGCTCAGGAAAATGTGTCCTAAACCTGGAGAAGTCCAGACGTGTCTTTAGAATCATCCCCAGCACTTTGGCCAGGAGGCTGTGGCCTTCCAGGGCTAGGTCATCTCCCAGTCCTGCCGGGCCAAGGTGCCGTGGCATCGGGAGGTGGGGCTACTTGTCCCCCTCCAAGGGGCTGCAACATCACTGCCAGGCCTGGGCTGGGTGCCAGGGTTACCCAGGAGAGCAGCCCAGGCCCCCCACCCAGGCCCAGGCCCAGCTTGCCTAGCCCAGCCGTGGGCACTGGGAAGTGGGCAGCCAGGGGCCCATCCTATGGACACAGCAGTTGTCTGGGCCTGGGACTGGGGCCTGCCAGTGCCGTGCCTGCCGTCCCACACCAATGCCCTTGGGTCCCGGCCGCTCCCCTGAACTGTGGTTCCCTGGAGGTAGCTTCTCCCAGCTGCTCTCCCTGCCTGGCTGAACTCTGGCCCCTTCCTCGTTCTTGTGTGCCAGCCAGACTGGCACCACCCGCTTGCCTGCATGGCTGGCAGCAAGCCTGCCCGGGGTGGCTCTGAGGTCTGCTCCCCAAATTACCGGATGCTCAGTACCTGCCCTTTCAGGGGTTCTCCCAGACAGTCCTGAAAGCACAGGAGCCAAGCCGAGCACTGGGTTCAGTCATGGGCAGACAGCACGGGTAGGTGGCATCTCCAGCCTATCCAGGCCACTGATTCCAGGAAGCCTTCCAGGATTGCTCTCATTTCAGAACCTTCCTTTCTCCTGCTCTCAACGTAATATGTTTCCCTCAGTTCCAGAGTGGGAAGGGAGCTCACTCAGCCTCAACTCAGAGACCATATGATCTATTTTCCCAATGAGGATGCTTTTGAAAGCACGAAAGTCTCTTGTGTCTGTTCTGTGGGGACATGGGGTGAGGACATGACGCATGGCCGCCCAGCTGCCGGCACCAGCTCTGGCTGTCCAGGTGTCGTCCTTTCTGGCTGTTCACCTTTGTTGTTGAACAGACAAAAAATGGAGGAAGGAAAAGGGAAGGGAGGGTTGGAGGCCAGGCCCTCGCCTCTGCTGCGTTCCATGGAGCCTCGGTTTCCTCATCTGTCGGGTCAGGGGACCGCGGTGAGGGCTGAACGGGCAGGGTGCATAGCGGGCATTTGGGGTGAGGCCCCCTGCCTCCTGCGGGGCACCCCTCCTCCCGGGCTGGCCTGCGTGGGCTCCTGTCCCACCACCACTGTCAGGACACACGGGCCCGGGGTCCCGTCAGCGGCGCCTCACCCCACTCCCTGGGGCGGGGACAGCACTGTGCGTGTGTGCGTGCGAGTCTGTGTGTCTGTGTGTCCATGCGGTTGTGGAGTGTCTACCTGTGTGAGTACACGTGTCTGTGTGTGTTTGTGTATCAGTGCGTCTGTGTGTGTGTGTTTGTGTGAGTCTGAGTCTGCACCTGCATGTCTGTATCTATGTGTGTGTGTGATTTTGTGTCTGTATGTGTGTGCGTCTGTGTAAATGGAGTCTGTGTATGTCCGTGTGTAGGAGTCTGTGTGTCTGGGTGAGTGTGTCTGTGCGAATGGAAACTGTTAGTGTCTGTGTCTGTGGGTGAGGCTGTGTCTGTGTTTTGCATGGCCCTGTGTGTATGTCTGTGTATATGCATGAATGTCTGTGCATGTGTGTCTGTGTCTCTGTGTATGTGCATGTGTCTGTGTGTCTCTGTGTCTGGGTATGTCTCAGTGCATGTGTGGTGTTTGTATATGTCTGTGTGCATGTTTGTGTGTGTCTGTGTGTATCAGTATACGTCTCTGTGCATGTCTGTGTGTGTCTCTGTGTGTGCATATGTATGTGTCTGTGTGTGTGTCCTGTGTGTATCTCTGTGTGTGCTTGTGTGTCTGTGTATGTGTCCTGTGTGTGTATCTGTGTGTGCTTGTGTGTGTGTGTGTCTGTGTGTAGGTCCTGTGTGCATGTGTGTGGTGCGTGTGTGTGTCTGTGCATGTGCATGGTGTGTGTCTGCGTGTGTGTGTCTGTGTGCGTGTGTGTACGTGTGTGAGCTCGAGCAGGCTCAGCAGTGAGGTGGCCCCGGGCTTCGGGCTGAGGGATTAGCTCAGAGACGGTAAGATGGTGGCTTTGGCGGCCGCCCAGGCCCGCCGTCCCTGGGGGTGTGAGGAGGGTGCGGACATGAGTCTCTGGGTGCCACCCTGCCCTGCCAGGGCGCTGGCCCAGTGGGGGCTGAGGAGGTGGCTGTGGGGCCGGCTTTCGGGACCCAGAGCCCCCCTCCTGGGCTGATCTCCATGGGGGAGGAGAGATGAGATCGGGTCTCGTTGCCTCGGGGACAGCGGCACCACACCCGCCCTAACGGGGACCCCATGTCCCCTGGGGTGTGTATCGGGTCCAGTGGGCCATGTGGCACTGTGTGACCTGCACGAATCACTGACCTCTCTGGGTCCCCTGTGATGTCCACGGAGGGAGCTGGAGAACCTGGCCAGGGCCAAGAGGGAGGAGGTCAGGGGGCAGTGCTCAGCTTGGCCCGACTCGGGCCTTTCAGCTGTGACCGTCACCACCATCCTCGTCGCCAGGAGCGTTGGGTCCCAGTGTCACTTCCTAGCCCAGGGGCCCTGGCCCTCCCCCCACGCACACCTGCCTCCCCTGGGTGGGGAGAGACGCAGGAACGAGAGGCTCCAGCTGTGCCAGGCCGGACCCCGCTGCACCCTCCCCGGGCCCAGGGTGGCGGCCCACCACGGTGAGGAGACGGCCCAGCTCCCTTCTCCAGGGCACAGGAAGTGCTCGGTCAACACTGACCCAGTCGTCCTAAAGGTCAGCAGCCAGGAGGGCAGCTCTCACATGCCATCAGGTGCTGGAGACCCCTGGGGCACCCCCAGGCCTGGATGGGGCTACACAGGGCACAGGGTGGTGGGCAGATATGATCTTGGGTTCCTCGGGATCCCCAGGCACTGCTCCAGCACACGACCCCCCTGGGTCACCCAGGTGCCCCCAGCACTGTGCCTGGAGGATGGGCTGGCAGGCCTGTGCCCCCACACTGAGCCTCAGTTTCCCCATCCATAAAATGGGGATAGTCACGGGCCTCCTTCCCTGCTGTCAGGAAGGCTGCCCCGGAGGTCTGAGCACATGCGGGGCGCAAAGCAAGTGTGCAAACCTGAGCCTGTCACTGCAGGCTCTCAGCCACCCCCACCCTCTCTGTCCCCAGGGGCGCCCCAGGCCCAGGGCTGGGATGGCGGCTGGCAGAGCCTGCCCGCCTCCCCGCTCCCTAATGGCGGGTTTGGGTACAGACAGAGCCTGCGGCCGGGGGGCGTGGGATGGCCCGGGGGACGACTCCACCCCGCCCGCCCTGTGGTTGGGTGGGGACAGTGAGCACAGCCTGGGCTCTGTCCTCGGTGGAGCCATGGGAGGCAGGCGGGCTGCGGCGGGCGGGGAGCTGGAGGCGAGCCCGGAAGCCGGGGGCCGCCGTGTCTGTGCCTCGGTCCCTCGGGGGCCAGGCCTGCCAAGCCGCGGGTGCCCCCTCCACCGAGCGGGGGAACCCCTGGGAGCCGGAAGGGGAGGAGCTGCCCACCCCATCCTGTGCCTTCTCCCGGCCCCCCACCCTTGCGAGGGTGCCCCCTGCCCCGTGTCTGGGGGGCCGTGGGGTCAGAACTGCGTGCACACGATGGCCAGGCCTTCCTCGATTTGGGTTCTGGAGTTCTGGAATGGCGGCCGGGAGGAAGGCGGCCTGTGGACGAGGGTGGGTGATGACAAGGCTCCCCTGAGGAGCCTGTGGGGTGGGGGCTTGGGGGAAGGCCAAGCAGGGGCCGTGATGTCCCTCAGAGGCCAGGCGTGTGTCTCCCTGTGGCCTGTGTGTCCTGGATGCCAGGGTTTGCCCTGCTCTCTTCGTCGCCTTCTCCTTTGTCTCCTGGCCCTCAGCAGCCCAGAAATAAATTCTTGGCCTGGGGGCTCTCTGGGGCTGGGGCTCCGGTAAACCCTGTGGAGGGAGCACCAATCAAGCCCTCTCCTGTCTGTGTGGCCTCGGGTGAGTTACTGAACCTCTCTGTGCCCCAGTGGCCTCATCTGAGTGCGGTGATGGGTGCCTAACAGCGTCCGCATGGGGTTGCAGCAGCCCTCTGCTGCGTCTCCTCTCACAACCCGGGTGGAAACCACCCGCTTTCTTCCTTCCTCCCAGTTGGGGAGGTCCCAGCGGGCACAGGGGCTGCCTGCCCACTTGTCCCCGAGGTGGCTGGTGCCAGGCTTGGCCTGGGGTGAGCCCTGGATTGTATGTGTCTGCAGGGGGTTCGCCGGCCTCGTGAGCTGCGCCCCTGCAGGCCGGGGGTGGACGTTGTCAAGCGTGTTTCCCTGGGAATGGCAGCCCCGTCTCCTGGTGACAGGCCCGTGACCCTCGCCAGCCCATGCCAGGGGTCAGGTGGGGCAGAGCAACGAGGGCTGAGGGGCCAGGAGGTGGGCTCAGCATCCAGACTGCCTTCCCAGCTGGGATGTCTGGGACCCCTGGCCCCCTGCCCGGCCCAGGGACCTGGACCTGCCCGTGGCTGCCCGTCCCTCTTCACCCATCTCATCCCGGCCGTCTGGTTGCCTCAGAGCCGCTCTGTGTTCTTCGTACTGCCCGACCCTGGCCCCTCCTCCCCTCGGGGACAAGTGTCGCCGAGCCATTGGGGGGGGCTGGCCAGCAGAATTGGGCCCCCTCCCCCAACTGTTGGGAGCAGCCAGAGAGCTTGAGAATGACAACATCCAGGCTCAGGTCCCAATTCTGGAACTTTCTGGCTGGGGGTCCTGGGGCAAGACCCCTGACCTCTCTGAGCCTGCCAGACATGCCCCCTCCACTTTGCCCTGCTCTGGCTCTGCCCGGGTGCTCCTTCCCTGAGAGCTGCCAGGGTCACTATCTCCGGGACCCCCAGCCTCCCTGCTACCCCGTGCCCCCCTCACGTCCCTTCCCTCATTAGCGCACCTCGCTAAGCCCAGCATTGTCTGGCACCTCTGCTGGAAGGGCAGCTCCCCGAGGGCGAGAGCTGCCACCTGTTTGTGTTCCTCTCGGCTTTCCTGGCACCTGGGACGGTGCCTGGCACCCGGTCGGCCCTCAGTAAACACCTGCTGCCTGGGCGGAGGGACGGACCCGGGAAGTAGGAAAACCAGGCCTTCCTCCCACCTTCCCTTGTTTATCATCATTACCCCCTAGC